>MQTX01000053.1:1477198-1501150 GCA_009735665.1 Angiostrongylus cantonensis
CGCCCGTGTGCCGGCGTTCTGACCGCTGCGTGATTTCGGCGATAATGAAGAGTGGGCGGCATTGAGGATTAAGTTCATCTCGTCCGCAAGTGACAAATTTGGCGCGAGGGGATTCGCATGGCTTAGCAGATAATTCGAACCACTTTATCACTGAAAGTGTCTTCTTTTTTAAACTTTTTACTCACTTGGACATTTGGATGGGTCTTCACTGCTTGTGAGGGCCCCAACATAATTTCCACTTCTCTCGGAGTTTCGCTGATTTAGCCATTGTGTTTCGCCAGAGACCCCGGGTCAGCTTGGCTACTTTTTCGCCGCAGGTCGTCGCCCACCATAGGCAGTCGCCGCGCTTATAGATCAAAGGGAGATTTACCACCATGCGGCTAGTTTGATACTAGGACGGAGGTGGATCCTAGTATCGGTTTACTCTTAGCTAGGCTTCCTGATGGAAACGTCGTACTCCCTCTCAAGTTGGGAGGTCCTGCCGTGGGGATGAAATCACTCCGCCGTACACCGCAGCTCGACACCCAGAAACATCTCCCAGCCACGTTGAGGCGATAGACCGTTGTTTTGTGGTTTACCTAACTAGGAGATAAACACATTATATGTTGAATATTGGCCTGCACTACACCACCAGAACAGACACTGTGAGCACATCACATCCATTCGACTGCACAAATGATCTGCTAATACCACTGTACGAGTATGAAAGGGTAAAAGGATAAAGGATGAAGTTCTCGGCGTTGATCAATTCCTGAGGGATGCGCCATGCACTCGAATTCATTAAGTACCGTTGGAGGTGATTGAATGCATATCTGGTCTTTACAATGACTCGCGACGACCTGCCGATGTATCGAATTAGTGCTGCTCTCCTTCAAGACAAGTCTGGTGGCAATTTGCCGACCCCGAAAGATGGAAGGCTTTGTGAGCCATGGGCGCGGGATAGATTCCACGTGTGTGTTGCAGAACGCCTCCGACCACTGCGCCACATGTAAGAGAGAATAGTGCGCGTAAAAGTGCTTTGTTTTTCGTCTCTTTTTTTTGCATTTTTGGGCTCTCCTTTTGTTTGTTCTTCTCTAGCCTTTCGTATCGTACGTACTAACTTTTCGTTTCTTACAATGTGATCTTGCTTCCGATGTATGTGTTCTCCTTTGGAACAGCCCACGCTCCATCTAGTACAACCTTGCTTCCGTCTCATTTCTCTGCTACGTTACACCAAACGACGAACCGTGTGACAGGGGCGTCCGTTCACAGGTGTCATGAGAGTGGTGTATGCGGTTTTCGTCAGTACTGCGCGTTATCATACGAGGTCCTAACGGTCAGCCTATCTGGAGAGAAGTGAGCGATTTGAGACTTCCCAAAGGAGGAAAGACTGTTTCATTCGGACAGGTTTCGCTTTTACTCTATTTCATATTTGTTCATTTTACTAATGTCTGTGATTTCCATTAAATCCTATGATCCAATAATTGTTAGTGAGAATAGTTTACGAGGGTTTTCCGTAAAACTTGCTGTTAATGCAGTAGTGGCAAAGTTGTTTATGTCAGAGGGTCATAAGTTCTTTAAATCTTTTGTATTTCATCAATAAGGGAGTGGATACCACAATGTTAATGACCTCGTTCAATACGCGGACAGCCGACCTGGTCTGGGTCGGGTTCGAAACGGTCTGCTTTCGCATTGTTAGTCGTCTCTTGCACTTATGTTGAAAGTTGCGTTGTAAAACTTTCTGTGACAAACGTTCTTTTAATCTTTAGAATTTATCTAATATCCCTAAGGTTTTATGGCTCGATTTTTATTAGGTGTGGCTTCGTTTCCACTGTTTATCGATTTTAATTTTAGGTCATCAAATAGCAATATGATTATCCAACTCCGAGCGATTTTATTGCATAAGTTCAATATAATGGGATATAAATCGAAATTTTCACAATATCGTGCCACCGTTTGGCCAGGTGATCGTCAACGAGTGACGTTCTTAAGAAATGGGTGCTTACCAAGTTGAATGGGATAGGTAACGGTGTTACAGAGCATATTCCATCTACTTTTATGTCACTTCAAAGTTTATATGTCGAACCCTTGCATTCTAGTTATGTTTGTACTTTTGTAGAATTCTCTGATAAAAAAGTAAAACTCTCGGCGTTAATCAATTCCTGAGGGATGCACCATGCAGTCGACTTCATTAAGCATCGTTGGAGGTGATTTAATGCATATCTGACCTTCACTATGCCTTGCGGTGGATTACTGGTGTATCGAGCCAGTGCTGCTGTACTCCCAGACAAGAGCGGCTGATCAGAGTCGCATGTGGTTGAGACTCTGATCAGCGGCTCCTCATCAGTGGAAGGCAAGTGTAAAAAACGGTTCTGAAGAAGGCGATACTGTCGAAAGGTCAGATGCGGTTGTGTTGTATGTGTATTATTATGTGGAAGTAAACGTATGATCTCGCGATTGCTGCGGGAGAAAACGACGAATTTAAAATCCTATATGTATTATTGCACGGCGCCACCGACCACTGCGTCAGACGCGTCTTAGAATTTTCTGAAACGCCTAGTGTTATTATAATTTGAAAGCCACTACTTAAAAAGGTTAGGCTTTGGGTTTCCAAGGAAGTGGTCGCTTGTGTTTTCTGAACAAAATCGTTGCAGAAGAACACGGGGGTTCCGTGTTTTGTTTTTTTCTTGCCATATGAATTGAATCCATTATCATCACTTAAGTGGACATCTTTTTTTGTTGTAAAAAGATAATTCACCCAAGCTACGTTGTTCACCAATATTGTTAAGTGTTATAAAGATAGGTATATTTAACTAGGAAAAGTATAAAAGAACTGCTTTCAGAATTCCTTGATTGGCTTTACCGCTTTCCTGGCGCTATTCTGCTATTGCGCCCTTCAAGAAGAGGTGAATCCAGATTCCAAGTGGGGAGGTTAGTTGAGAATAGCTCTCTTCTGCGTGTTTACGTCCGAATATTGATTGTGTCAAAGTGGTGTGTCGCCCTTAGTGCTGTCTGGATGTGAAAATGAGCTACGCCTTCTGCGAACATTTTTGAGAGTTACAAAATCGTCGTAACCTACGTTTATGAAGCGAATTGTTTCCATCACTGTTATCATTATTGTCGATCGGTCTTGGTTTTAAGATATATTTGTGGTGGCGTTTGCAGAAATCTATCGTGGTATAACTCAAGATCCTTTAAAATGGTTGGGAATGGAGCAGACGGAAGCAAAGCCATCCCCAGGCCTCTCCTCCCATCAGAGGTACATCATTTTGCACGCTGTTGTTTTATTTCGAAGGCGAAATGCGCTGAGCATTATCTGCCCTCTTGTGTATAATAACAACGTGATTGGATTTCTATTTTGGCCCCAGCAGGCCAACTCTGCCTCCAAAATTTGTTTACCACTATTCTCCACCCCATCTTGCTTACTACTTCTCAAAGCACTTGTTGAAATTTCTGTCTCCCATCCAGAATTTTCACCTATCTTTCATTGAATAATCAACTGCTTCGCATCTATTTCTCTTGATGTGTGAAATTCTTCTATCAAATTGCATAGGTAGCTGGGCTGGTAGGAGAGCCTGACCCTGAGACCGAAGGTTTCTACTTTCAACAAACCATGTTACGCATAAAAGATCCAAGGAAGTCATTACCATTCTACACTAAGGTACTCGGTATGAGGTTGGTTCATATACAAATGTATTTTATTCTCATTTACTACCTAGAATACCTTTATCTGTCGTGAAGTCTTTACAAATAAGTTTGTCTAGGTTGCTTAAACAAATGGATTTCCACGGCGGTCAATTTTCTCTATACTTTATGGGCTACAAGAAAGCCAACGAGATCCCTCATGGAGAAAAGGAGAAGAATCATTTCGCGCTTTCTACACTTTCCACTATCGAATTGACGCAGTGAGTTTATCGGGATTTTCTCGGGAGTTGGAAATTTTGTTTGCTATTATCCACTTTTTTCAGCAATTGGGGAACTGAGAATTGCCCTGAATTCAGTTACCACAATGGCAACAAGGAACCGCGAGGATTTGGTTCGTTCCGTTTGCAATTCTTGACCTTTCTGTGTTACTGTGATCTAATATTTCAATGTTGCTTTGTCATTTTACTATTATGAGCATTTCAAGTGTTTTTTAAGGTCATATTGGAATTGTCGTGCCTGATGTAGATAAGGCTTGTGCGCGTTTCGAGAGTATGGGTGTGAAATTTGTGAAGAAGCCACAGGATGGATCGATGAAGGGTCTGGCGTTCATTCAAGATCCAGATGGTTATTGGATTGAGATCTTCAATCCTGGTAGTGTTTGTTGAAGCCATGGATGGCGTGCCTTGTTTTACTCGTTAATTATTAGCTATTTGACGATTTCACAAATGTACTTGTGTCGTATGTTACATTAGTCGCCTTTAGTGCAATGAAGTTCAGAAACTGGACTCGTTATCAGTGAGAAACATATCAGATAAGAGAAAACGAATTCTGGTAAGATGGAAAATGCCTATCTGCTACGCCCTTAACATTCCTTCTATACCGTTTTACGTCCAATAGATGAAACAGTGTGCCGAGGTTAATGAAAATGTTGTACTCGAAGCCTTTAGTGAGTAAAGTGAATGGCTCTATGCTCCTTTATAGTTTTTGCTTGGTAGTTCACACTCGTTGCAGTGATGTAAAAATCTGGTAGTGATGAAAATTACGTAGGATATCGTATTCAATATGGAGAATGGTATATGCATGAAACGTCTTCCATCGATTTTTCATACTTTCATGAAGAACTTTTTGATATGGTGGTATTGGTGGTGTCAAAGCTAGAAGATTGTATCTAGTGTTTAGTTTCTAACATAGAAGTAGCATTTGTGGCCGTATACCAAGCTGTAGTAACACTATATTTGTAGCACTATATATACTATGGTAATGGAAACGATCCCAGCTCCCATGGCTCTGCGACTGCGAGTCATTTTAAAGACCAGATTCAATCACCTCCAACACCTTAATCACCTTAATGAAGTCGAATGCATGGTGCGTGCCTCAGACATTGATCAACGCCGAGAGCTTTAGCTTTATTCGTTAATATTTATAAGGCCTATATTAGTGTCCGGGCTCTGTCACAATTTCTACTTCCGTTCTTTCTATTCCGAAACCAATAGTGGTGGTCTGTTCAATGTTTGATGTGGTTATCAGGTTTGATTTCCTGTGTTAGGAATCCTGCTCATCCTTGATTATGACATCTTATGAATAAAGAGCACACGAAATCATCCTATGCACTTTCACACTTTCATTTCTTAAGGACACCTGTCAGGAGGGTGCTGACGAACAGGTTAATACCTCTTACGTCTGGTATGTAGATGACAAGTTGGAGGATTAAGTGACCAATGTACAGGCCACTAATTGAGTGCTCTTTAGGAAGAGAATAAGGGTATATCTAGTCTACACTAAAGTGTTGGCCACCTAACGTTGAACGTATCGAATAAACACAGCGTTCACAAGCACTTTAAGTACCAGCGAGTACGTGAACTTTGAACTCTCATATAGTGTCATGTCTCTCAATGTGAACGGGGGTGATGGAAGAGGTCGAAGTGCAACTTATGTCATGGTTCTATGATTGTCCTCCGGCTGGCAGTAGTTTGTGGTGATCTGGACTCGTAGCTGCACATGTAGATTCTATGGGGAGTTATGTACCCACTGAACTGTTCATATTTATCCTTTCTTGATGAACTTACACGAGGTTGATAAAAATATTTATTACCGGCTAACGTTTCGACGTCTTCGTCTTCATCAGAGCCGATGATTCGAATCGATGGTCCGTGCTTGCTATTCGTCTCGGTCTGGCGGCTTCGCCTTCGTGTCGAGTCAGGTCTTCTCCAGCGGTCCGTCTCCTCGCATGAGGCACACTCATTCAGTGGTGCCCTTTTATACACGATGCTGATGGTGGATATAATGATAATGTCCGTTGATAACTACTTGTTTTTCTTCCGGACATGTATCATCGCGCACATCGTGCTGAAGTCGGTGTTATCATTGGCTAGCACAAAGCGTATTAATGCTTCGAAACCGACTTTCCTTGAACCTCGGTGTTCATATTTGTTCTATTATTACTCTTATGGAATATTTGTTGCTTATCGTTCGTTTGGAACGTATCGCAGAAAAAACGTAACAGCCATGATGTCATTCGATTTCGTGTATTGATTGTTTGATGACGCTTCGTCTTTTCCTACTCACTATGACAAAGTGAATGCTGGCTAACTGAGCTGGATTTTTATCGGAATCTTGCGGTTGCCCTGTGGTGTTCCGTGGGTTGTCATCACAGCACAGGCATTCGCCGACACTTACGGATCGTTGGAACGTTGCTTGTCTACTAATTGAGTGCTCTTTAGGAAGAGAATAAGGGTATATCTAGTCTACACTAAAGTGTTGGCCACCTAACGTTGAACGTATCGAATAAACACAGCGTTCACAAGCACTTTAAGTACCAGCGAGTACGTGAACTTTGAACTCTCATATAGTGTCATGTCTCTCAATGTGAACGGGGGTGATGGAAGAGGTCGAAGTGCAACTTATGTCATGGTTCTATGATTGTCCTCCGGCTGGCAGTAGTTTGTGGTGATCTGGACTCGTAGCTGCACATGTAGATTCTATGGGGAGTTATGTACCCACTGAACTGTTCATATTTATCCTTTCTTGATGAACTTACACGAGGTTGATAAAAATATTTATTACCGGCTAACGTTTCGACGTCTTCGTCTTCATCAGAGCCGATGATTCGAATCGATGGTCCGTGCTTGCTATTCGTCTCGGTCTGGCGGCTTCGCCTTCGTGTCGAGTCAGGTCTTCTCCAGCGGTCCGTCTCCTCGCATGAGGCACACTCATTCAGTGGTGCCCTTTTATACACGATGCTGATGGTGGATATAATGATAATGTCCGTTGATAACTACTTGTTTTTCTTCCGGACATGTATCATCGCGCACATCGTGCTGAAGTCGGTGTTATCATTGGCTAGCACAAAGCGTATTAATGCTTCGAAACCGACTTTCCTTGAACCTCGGTGTTCATATTTGTTCTATTATTACTCTTATGGAATATTTGTTGCTTATCGTTCGTTTGGAACGTATCGCAGAAAAAACGTAACAGCCATGATGTCATTCGATTTCGTGTATTGATTGTTTGATGACGCTTCGTCTTTTCCTACTCACTATGACAAAGTGAATGCTGGCTAACTGAGCTGGATTTTTATCGGAATCTTGCGGTTGCCCTGTGGTGTTCCGTGGGTTGTCATCACAGCACAGGCATTCGCCGACACTTACGGATCGTTGGAACGTTGCTTGTCTATCGACCAGTATTCCTCAGGAAAGGTATTCTTTCGAATGGTTTGCTCAACTGAATAAAGACGACATAGGAAGCGGAGTTGTCTAGACGGTTCTGATATCACTAAATTACTTAAAAATAGAGAAAAATACTGGTACGATCTGAGACGTAATGCGCTAACATTGTGTTTCAGTGTAGTTTAGTGATAATTGGTGTTCTTAGTTTAATCACTTGTTTATTTGATATCGTTTCCCAATATTTGTTACAACATCCTCACAATTCCTAGCGTTATCAGAGTTTTCATGAGTATTGCAATGCGCGTGTAGCGCGGTGGTCGAAGGCGCCCTACAATAAACATGAGATCGACCCCGTGCCCAAGGCTCACTAAGCCTTCCATCCCACCAGGGTCGGCAAATTGGTGGCAGACTTGTCGATAGGCCACCGCGAGTCATTGTAAGAGCCAGATTAGCATTCAATCACCTCCGACGATGCTTATGAAGTCAAAATGCATGACGCATCCCTCAGGGATTGCCGAGAGCATTGTCCTTTTTTTACTAGCGTTCTTTTCCATACGTTTCTCTGTTCCGTGAATACTTTTACCTCTTTTCCAGAAACAAATCGTTGAAGGTTTGCTGGCGTCTTATTTCCTCTAATCCTATACTATTTCCACCGTCCTCCTTACGTCATTCTATTTGTAAGATGTTTTTAGCTTCTTTTGGTTCGTGCCATTTTTAGGACATGTTGCGGACGGCGTTGTCGGCGCAAATACGTGCCGTAAGTTCGATTCCTCAACCCATCAGAAATATCGAACCAAAATTCACGAAAGTAGGTGATATAACCATCATTTTTGTAACTGTAATTGTGATAGACGGCAAATAAAAAGTTACTTGATACTTCATACTTGTATGGCCCGTCCTCACTCCTTGTGCGGGCCCCAGCACAATCTCTATTTTTCGGAGATTTGCTAGTTAAGCCATCGTGGTTCCGTGGAATCCCCAGCCTGGCCAAAGTATGCCCCAGATCTTCACCACCACAGCCAGTCGCCGTCCTTGTGGATCAGAGGGAGATTTGCCACCATGCGACTTTAATGTCAGGGCGGTGGTGGATCCTGGTATCAATTTACTCTTAGCTGTGCTTCCTAGTGGAAATGCCGGACTCCTTCGCAGCTTGGGAGACCCTGCCAGGGGATGAATCTTCCGGTGTACATCGCAGTCCGACGTCCAGGAACACCTCTCAGCCACGATGAAGCGGTAAACCGTTAGGAGGAATAAAATGTTAGCATTATGATTTCAACTACAGCCTGAGCTTAATTGAGTTTAATACCGTTTTCGACTCCGCAGAACAATCCCGTTGACGGGTAATTGTTGATGGCACTGATCGATAGATAACCGCATGGTTTGCTGGTGAACGCGCTATCCTCCGGAAAGGATAATAGTGCATTCGATCGCCACTGCAAACACCTGCGGTTCGATGTTTTGCAAATATCACACCACCGTTACTTTCATTTTTCTTCCATCATTCATCTATATGTTCTCGAGTTCGCAAAAAGTCTGCTGAAAGTAGTATTTTTTGATTGACTGAACTAAGTCCTAATGCAATTTTTGATCTTACAACGGCGATACAACACTTTACGGTGGAACAGATATCCAGTAGATTCCTTTCAGTTGTTCATCAATAATGAGTGGGTAGATGCTGTGAGTAAGAAGACGTTCGAAACGTTCAATCCAGCCACAGGCGCACTGATTACGAACGTTGCCGAGGGCGATGTGGCGGACGTGGATAAAGCTGTTAAGGTCAGATCTTTAGGATATTTTTTTTTCGGAGATCCTGAAGTTCGAAAAAAATGGGTGCAGATTATGACACCCACCAATACGTTGCACAAGTACTTCTTTTTATTGAAGTGTTATTTATGGTCCATCGTCGTGTTAAGTGTTTACTTGCCCGAGGGATGTGGAATTAGAAGATTCGTCTTTTTACCTTAATTTTCGTTCGGTTGTGAAATCCTAATTGTAGTATTGGTGAGTTTATGCGTCTTATGTGACGAAAGCGAAATTTCAAGCGCTATGAAAAGTTGGAGGGGCGCGTGTAGAGCTGTGGTCGGAGGTGCCCTGCAATACACAATAGATCGATCTCGCACTCAAGGATCACCAATCCTTCCATCCCTCCAGGTGGGCAAGTTGGTGCCCCACTTGTCTGGGTGGATAGCAGCACTAGCTCGATACATCGACAGGCCACCGCGAGTCATTTTAAAGGCTAGATGTGAATTCTATCTCCTCCAACGATGCCGAATGAAGTCGAATGCATGACGCGTCCCGCAGGGATTGATCAGCACTTAGAGCTTTATTCTTTTCTTCAAGAAAAAGTGAGAAAAGTGCAGCTGTACGCATTTAATGTACTATTTAGTGGTTATGGACAGTTTATGAGCCATAGATAAGGTCTCTTTCACAAGCAACTGTATAAATCTTTCAAGTCATTCTGTTGGTTTTTCTGAACTAGTTTTCTTCAAGTATTTTGGATGATTACTTTCCGGTTTCTAGGCGGCATCGGATGCATTCCGCTTAGGTTCTCCGTGGCGCCGTATGGATGCCGCAGAGCGTGGCAATTTATTGAATAGGCTCGCTGATCTCATGGAACGAGATAGGGTTATACTTGCGGTTAGTTAGAGAGTTTGGTGCATCTTCGACATTTTTTTAATGCAAATTTCGAATTGATTTCGTTTTGAATATCAGTACTGTCAAAACATGCAAGAAAGTGGCGCTGTTAAGGTGAATTTTAGTCTTTGGAAACACTCGATAACGGAAAGCCCTACTCTGTGGCATATACTGCTGATTTGCCGTTATCTATCGCATGTCTCAGGTAAGACAATATGGCATTTGTGTTACACTTGCTTAGTTGTGGTTCTTAAGAAGTTTAAAATGATATGAAGAGATACTTAGCGGAGATCACATTCTTTTCTCACGGATCTATGTTTTGAGACAATTTTAGACCTGTTTGGTCAAGAGGCTACTTTGCGCATAGACATGCTTAAATGGCAATATTAAACGCAAGCAAAAAATATTTTCTTATTGTCGACAGATGAGGACGTTGGTCTCCATCTCTCAATTCCTTGACTTATTGCGGCCTACTCCACGTACTACGGTCTTGATAATGCGTTTTATAATGCACAATTAAGACCTCTTATACCGTGCAGTAACACTCAGCTTCAAAAAATTAAAAAAAGAGAAGAACAGTAGTAAATTCGAATTTATAGGATCGGACGACGGTTCTCTGTCTTTTCCATTGCATTTTTCTTCGAAACTCTTGTAATTCCCAGGAAACTCTCGTTTCTTCCTGTTTATTCAATTCGTCCATCATGTTCACCTCTTTCTGAAGAGATAAATGGCTAAGGAGACACTAGTTATATTGAAGCAAAGTGGAGCATTTAAAAAGCGGATTCGTTTTCCATTCATAAGTGCACAGTACATGTTTCACAGGCTAATGCTTGGTATTATAAGATTATTGTGATCAGCAAGTGCAGGACAGTATGGCATCTAGCCATCATTCCCGTTTTGCTAGAATTCTGTATAGTAGTTTATAGTAGGACGTTTATAGTAGGACGGCGTAGTTTCGACAAGATGATATTCCCTTGTAGAATCCCTCTCTTTACGGCAACAATAATGTCATTGTAAAATGGTAAAATTCTGGTGATGAAATTAGCGTAGCTAGGTTATAAAAGACTAATGTGTGCCGCATAGAGACAGCCTCCTGTCAGTCCTGTCCAAGACGACTGGAGTGGGCAGTTTGAAAAACGACAAACAGTGGAAAGATTAGGCGATAGCTGTAGATGTTCAGTAGGTACTCCTTTTGACGTAGCGTCAAGATCGTAATGATTCTCATTTGACTCGAAATCCTGCTTTTCTATAAAGTGTAAGAAGTGGATCCAGGATCCATCCAGGCGTAAAAAGTCACCTCATCATAAAGTGTGATTTTTTTTTCAACGTTTGCCCGTTTAATGCTGTCACTCAAAAGTGTGGCACAATTGTTCGCCAACGTGATGGCATGAAGTATTTTAGTGCGTGGAGATTTTAGGACAAATTACACATCCTGTTTGACGTGAAACAGTTATAAAAAGGTGGTTGTCCCTTTATGTAAAACTATTCAGTCTATCCCAAGACTGACTTTCTTTCAACCTTGCCGTTGATCAGTAATTCACTGTCTTCCTTGATGAGCAAAGGTGTAGAGGATTATTGATAAATGCTGTAATATCAAAGTCGTGTTTGCTCATCAAGAAAGACAATGAATTATTGAGCACATGGTTGCCCGAGAAGGGCGCCTGTAGCGCACTGGTTGGAGGTACACTGCAATACACATAGAATCGATCTCCGCGTCCCAGGCTCACCGAGACTTTTATTACTCCGGCGTCCGGAAATTCGTACCAGACATGCGAGAGGATAGTAGCAAAGGTCAGACATGAATTCAATCACCTCTAACAATACTGAATGAAGTCGAATACATGGCGCATCCCTCATGATTGATGAACGCTATGAGCTTTATCCTTTTACGGTTATCCATTTATGTGAAACTGAGGTAGTCGCCTGTTGCGTCTTAATAAATTATGCCTGCTGCAGCGCATTTTTCATCTGTTGTTCTTTTGCTTGAATGATGCTCTGCTTCATTCACGTTGAGACTCATATCTGTTGTTCACAACTCGTATCCAGCAACAAGTACTACTGTTTAATATGAATGACAAATATATCTTGTTTTTGGTCTATCATGAGGTCCCTTACATCTTTTTTCCCCTTTGCACTGTTCGCATACATCTGGTGTTGGCTGTTCTCATCACATGAATGAGCCAGAAATATGCGGAGAGTGCTAAGATTCCTCATTGATGTGTTAGTGAAAGTCTCCACCGGATTTCTTGTGATTCATCTTCACATCTACAGCGTGGATACCAGCACTTCTTGCATTCCGTTACTTTCTTCGCATCCATCATCCACGAATGTCTTAAAACTTCGTTCGTGTGGGTTCGGTTACTGGTTGAGGGTTGTTCTTTACGAGTGTCGCAGAATGCTGGTCGACTCGACTCGCTTTAGAGACCTGAGATAGCTTTGCTGGAACGCTGCTGGTTGGATTTGGAGAGAGTTAGGCCCAAACAAGTATGGTAGCAATTTCCCGGCATCAGAAGGATGAGAGACCTGAGGATCTCGGGACAACGTCAAACCAGCTCTATGCTCGTGAACGAATGGGATCACCACTGCGCTACCTGCCTCTCTACTCCATTTTAGGTGCACTAAAATAATTCTGAAATATGATAAACGATCAGAATGACTTGAATTGATTATTTATGAGAAAGCTTATTCGACTGGCTTAAAACGACCTTTTCTAACTACTCTCATTTCTCTGTACAATCACCCGCTCAAATCGTTTCCAGTTTCCCTTTAACACTTTAGATAATTATATGATTCCGCCAAGGTCCATTCGGATTCCTTCAGGTGCGCATAGTTTTCTTGAAAACCTAGTAAACGTATACAACTACATTACACTGTCGTCATGATAGTCCTTGTTAACGATTCTCATTCTAACCATTCTCACATAAATGGTTGCTGTGACCATCTAAGAATATATATGTGCTGTCCAACAGGTATTATGCTGGATGGGCGGATAAGAACCATGGCAAGACGATACCAATTGCGGGTGATTATTTCACGTATACACGCCATGAACCAGTTGGAGTTTGTGGTCAAATCATTCCGGTGGGCTTATTAAGATGTTTTTTGTTTCCATCGGTACAATAATGAATTAAATTGGAGTTTTTAAATCATACGGTAGTGTATCTATGTAACAACCCCATCCCTGTAGATACGCAAATTTTTAACATTCCGTTCTCAGTGGAATTTTCCTCTTTTGATGCAAGCTTGGAAGTTCGGTCCAGCATTAGCGATGGGAAACACAGTAGTTATGAAATGTGCAGAGCAAACTCCATTGTCGGCTCTGTATGTGGCTAATCTTGTTAAAGAGGTATGTATTTCCTATATATTTAAGGAGTAGTTTTATTTTTTTGTTTTCTACTTGACAAATCACAGGCAGGATTCCCTGAGGGAGTGGTGAATATTATCCCAGGATTTGGGCCAACTGCAGGACATGCTATTTCTTGTCACAAAGATGTCGTCAAGGTGGCGTTCACGGGATCCACCGAAATTGGACGTGTGGTCATGCAGGCAGCAGCAGAGAGTAATATCAAGAAGTCGGTATATGTTATCGACCAACATATTTGTCCCTCAATATCAAGGATTGTCTCTAAATGTACACCCCTTTGTAGGATCACACTCGAGCTTGGAGGGAAAAGTCCTAACATCATATTTGCTGATGCTGACCGTTAGTCTTTGCAGTGCAAAAGACGATGCGTAATGTTTACGATTTTTGACAAGGTCCTAATTTTTTAAAGACTTTTAGTTGACAAAGCTGCTAAGCAAGCTCATCATGGTCTGTTCTTCAACCAAGGTCAGTGTTGCTGCGCTGGATCTCGTGTTTTCGTAGAGGGAAAAGTACGCTTATGGTATACGTACTATCCGGTTTTACCGAGTTTTCTAACCACATTCAGATCTACGATGAATTTGTTGAAAGGGCAAAAGCGCTAGCTGAAGATCGTGTGCTTGGAGATCCATTTGATTTTAAAACAGAGCAAGGACCTCAAGTTTGCTTTTACTTAATACCTTGTTTATTCGTCTGAAACTTGTGTTAACCTAAAATCTTGAAACCATAGAAACTTTTACATTAAGATCGACGGCACGCAGCTGAACATAATCACTCGCTACGTTGAGTCTGGGAAGACTCAAGGTGCACAGCTTGTGACCGGTATGATCTTTATACAATAAACGTAAATTCAAAAAAAAACAAAAAAAAAGAGTTCAATAACATTGGCTCCTTTTGAAAACCGGGTTTTCTCACCCAATTTATCCATTTACCGAGAGAATGTTTGTATGATTGCATGGAGGAAGTGCATGACTTTTTATCTGTCGCCCACAAGCTTGTTGCAGACAAGGTTACTGTTGTTCTCAAAAGCCTAATAGGCTTGTGTTGAAATATTTCGAAATGTAAAGTGATGAGCTGTAATCACATGACCGTTATAATTTACTTCTAAAGAGCCTTTTCAAACATTTTTCAGGTGGTAAGAAGTGGGGAGACAAAGGTTACTATTTCGAGCCAACTATATTCAGAAATGTTCAGGACGAGATGACTATTGCTCAGGAAGAGGTGTGATTTTGTGGCCACATTTCAAATGTCATTATAGCTCACAGCGCTTTTGTTAAATTTACGGATGTGGACTAGAACAAGATGTTCTATTTGTATAATCGCAGACAGTTGTTTGATTTCGGGATTCTTTAAATATAATGGTCCTTCATTTTCTTCTTTTTAAGATTTTTGGTCCTGTAATGTCTGTCCTTCGTTTCGATTCCATGGATGATCTTGTGAACAAAGCCAATAATACAGTTTATGGATTAGCTGCTGCTGTGATGACGAGCGATATTGACAAGGCCCTTTACGTGGCGAACAACATCCAAGCTGGAACTGTTTGGTAAGCCGTCTGCGTAAGAGATCGGGCTTTTGAGAAACTTGGAAGCTATAGGAATGCTTGGTAATTTTGATATTTATTGTAGTTTTACATGTGTCTTACTTAATATTAAGGGTAAACTGCTACGATGTGTTCGATGCAGCAGCACCATTCGGAGGATACAAGCAATCTGGTGATTCCTTTTTTTAAAAGTAAACTCTCAAAATACCCATATAAAATAGTAGATAGAGATACCTTGCAATGGACATAGTCATTGGGTCGATTCAGCTAGCTCATCCATTTGAAACGGGGAAAAAGAAGACGGAAATACTGACTTGATATTTATGAGTTAACACATTGTTGATAAAGACATTTTATATGGCTAACGTCTCTGCACTTCCACCTTATTCTGAGCTGAATTGATCCATGTCAATGACCACAGTTGTTACTTTTTCTGATGTGGGCTGTTCGTGATTCCATCAAATCAAAATCCAGCGGTGCACTGCCCAGATGAAGTAACCTCACTTGTTAGTGCTCTTTTATACAGGACGGTTGATTATACTGATTGTTCGTTGTTGACACTGAGTTGATACATTGGTAGGCTCTACAAAGCATTCTATATTCCAAACTTGCTTGGAATCACCCACTATGTTTAATGAAGTCAAATGCTTCGAACGTTGCTAAGCGGATAGATCACCGCCAAGCCCTTTGACGTATAAATAAGGCGTCAAGTAAGACTTACCGAAAATATGTTCCCAGGTGGAAATTGTTTTTTTAAAGGTATTTGCTTCTATTCTTCTTAGAAAATGCAACGTAACCTCTACTGCATTTTCACTGAATCTAATTGCCACAAATATTGAATGCAATTATCGAATGTTTATATGCAAATTGTCGTGTAAGTAGTTCGCTCCCTCGAATTCTTACAAACTACCAACTGGTTGTGATGAAGATTTGGAAAGGTTTTGCTCTAGCACGGTAATCCCAGCATTCTGAGGAAAATTGGAGTAAATTTTTCAATGATATTCGGAGAAGATATCCAAGCAACAGTCGAACATACACGCAAAACCCGAAGATCTTAGTTGGATATGGATGAGAGAAAAGAATGGAGTGAAGCATATGTTGGGATCCACACGATATGTGATTTCGGACTGTGGAGAACGAAATTGTAAAAAATTAATTCGCTCGGAGTTGCATCAACGCCTATGAACTAATTCCTCATGTGTCTTTTCACTTTTTCATTGGAATTAATTAATGAAAAGTGTTTCTAAAAGTAGTCAGATGTCCATTTACTTCGGTCGGAATCGCTTTCAGTGTTTTACGTCATACTGCTTTTTTAGGAATCGGACGTGAACTTGGCGAATACGCTCTGGAAGCTTACACAGAAGTAAAGACAGTGACTATCAAAGTGCCACAGAAGAATTCCTGATTTTTTTCCCCGAAATTACTGTTGGTAATTGTTGAATACTGGTGGAAATGCATCATCACTTATCATCCTGTCCTTATCGTTGAACGAAATCAAGTATAAGAGAAATAGATATTAACGTAGTGTTAACTGGAACAAAATGATCATGTCAGAAGGGTTTGAGAGAAGGAAGTGATTCGGGTAAGTTATGTTAGTTAGTTTAGTGCAGTAAGATTTGTCGGATTTACTAATGGAAGTATCTAATCAGCTCAATATAGAATGGTCGTCTTCGGACCATTAACACCGCGGTGCTGTTTCGTCACTACCGGACAGCATATGCCAAATCTGAGTAATTAAACCTTTATATGAACAGTTGGGGCAGCCTTTGGCCAGCTGTCCTCGGGATTCCAGAGAACCACAATGGCTTAATCAAAAATTCTCCGACAAATGGTGATTATGCTGGCGCCCACACAACTAGTGAAGACGGGCCGTTCAAGTATTGAGGATAAAGGATAAAACTCTCGGCGTTGATCAACCCTGAGGAATGCGCCATGCACTCGACTTCATTAAGTATCGTTGGAGGGGATTAAATGCATATCCGGCTTTTACAATGACTCGCGGTGGCTTATCCATGTATTGAGCCAGCGCTGCCATCCTCCCAGACAAGTCCGGTACCAATTTGCCGACCCCGGAGGGATGAAAGGCTTGGTGGGCCATGGGCACTAAGATCGATTCCACGTGTGCGTCGCAATGGCGCCTCCAACCACTGCATCACACGCTCCCCTTCTCTAATTATTAACAAAAATTGGTAACCATTGTAGTACATCCTCGAAGGACTAATGCAGAAAAACAGCAACTTGTATGGGATTGCTACTTTACTTTTTGGCCGTGAAGCATTTAAAGGTCAACAGATTACTCGATTCTTAAATTTGCACAAGGTTTATAAAGAGGTTGCTTAGCAAAAGTTTCAACGGCTTCGTCTTCTTCAGAGTCGATGATCCGAGTCGATGTCGATGCCTTCAGATGGGCGTCTTTGCAATTCTGTTGTGTCGAGAAGAAAATGAAATTAAACAATGACTCGCGGTGGCCTACCTATGTATCGAGCCAGTGCTGCTATCCTCCCAGACAAAACTGGTACCAATTTGCCGAACCCGGAGGTGTGGAAGGCTTGGTGGGCCATGAGCGCTGGGATCCATTCCGCGTGTGTGTCGCAATGACGTCTCCAGCCACTGCACCACACGCGCCCAATATCAAGTATATGAACAGTATTATCAAAACAGTACTGTACTGTGAGATTGATTTTGTAGAAAACATATGTAGAATTATAGTAGAACAGTAATGCACCATGAACATACGACTGTGTTTAACACTGCTTAAATAGATGAAGAGCTCAGAAACAAGGTTCCATTGCACCATTTGAAGTAGCAAATTGGAGAAGAATAGCGTTATGGCGCTAACCGAACGGGTGGAATGATGTCGAATGAGATATTTCACATTCCTTCTTTATGTGGCTGGGTCTTGTTAGAAAGAACTACGGATATTTCTCGAGAACAGTTGATAGGATTTCTCTCAGTCTGTGCAATCTGATAAAGCAGTTTCAAAGCGAACTGAAGTAGCCGCGAGGAATTTCGTCACATAAAGTATGCCGGAAGCTTCATTTATGCAATGTTCCATCAAATAAAGATCGCATAACTTACGGGGAAAATTTAAGAAGTTTGAACTGGGTACGACGTATTTGAAATAGAAGCGAATGGGTAAGCAACGAAGGCTGCTCTCTATAGAGCTAAATGCGTAACACACAGCTGCGAGCTCACGTGCAAAGCTAGTGAGAAAACTAGTAGGTTATTGCTTCCTTCTTGAGCAGATGTAAAGTTGTCAGTACAATATTTACCGTGTAACTGCATGAAAGAGGAATCGTCCTCACCTGTGAGGACAACGAAGACCTATACTGCATCAGCTAGAGAAGATCAGTTCATAAGATCATATAAATAAATATAACGACTATCTATGCCGAGGTTTATAGAAAGTCGGTCTTTGAGTTATTAAGAGATGTTTGGCTTAGGTTGCGTATCAGTTTGACCTTCGCAGGCTGCGAGGAGAGCGAGCTCGCCAAAATGTCAGCTTTCGTGGATTAATGTAATAACAGCCTCGTGTTTGCTGATCGAGAAAGGCATTCAGTTCTACCTTTATTCATCGTAGGTTTTTATTCGGTGTGGTTTGTTGACGACCGACCAGTGTGTTGATGACTCTTTAAGCTCACTCCAATGTCCCATGTGCGCTGTTGTGCTCTCTGGGTGCCACAGTCGGTGACAGCGCTTCTCCCGATGAACGACGGCGCCCTCCATGCTCTCTTAGCGTACAGTTTCGGCGACGCACCTTGCTGGTTAACTCCGTTTTTCTGTGGCGGTCCTCCTCTGCGGAGTTCACTCGCGCTGTATATATACGTGGGCAAATCTAAAACATTAAAATAAAGCACAGTAAAAAAGCTCTGTAAAAATGAATAACTATTTGAGATTTTTTTGAGCTGTGTTCAAGTAATAAGGCTAAGAAGAAGATTTTACAGTGGTCGTGTGGTCTAGAGATAGAAGTTGAAGGTAGTGGCCTTCGGTTAGTGGTGATGTGGTCGATTCAGTTATAAAATTTTTCACTAAGTGAATTAGGCATGAAATTTCGTTGAGAGGGCTTTCAAGTGAGAAATGAATGGTGCCGGTCACCATGATGACCGTAACCATTTTCACATCCACCACACTGTCATCCAGTCTGTAAGTTCCAATATGAAATGCTTCAAGCGTTCCGTTAAATTCGATTTCTTCATCTCCAATGTGCAGAACATCTATTTTCGTTCATCGTAGGTGTTTACTAGGTCATGGATCATGGATCTTTGATCGCAGTGTGTTGCGGACTCTTTTGAGCCCCTCCAGGTTCTGGCTGAAATACAATACGCTTCTCAGGTCGTCATATCCAGCAATGACTGCTCTAAGACTGCTCCACTGCAACGAAAAATTCACTGACAGAGTCCGATTGACTATTCCCTTCATTGATCGATTTCCTATGGAACGTTTAACTCACCTGTGTTTTAATGCGGAAAACTCCCAATGAATGATCTTACGAGGTTCTGCGGCGCCACCCAAGAGAGAAACAGCAGCTTATCGTCGACGATTTTCTGTCGTGGTACCTCTCTCCCATTGAGAAGTCGCGGAAAAAAACAGCCTATTAGTGTATTTTGAAAGTGTGTTTCTCAGCACATTCGAAGGGAAAGCACTGTGAAGAGCTAGAAAACATGTTTTGTCTCCTACTAACCCCCACCAACAACCAACCATGCTTTTTGGAAGCACGTTCTACTTCTTTTAAATAATCGATAGCTTATCCAACGCAGATGATTTTGCATTTGAAGAATATGCTGCCTAGAAAGTGTAGCCAGTGAAGAGGGGCAACAGCATCATTTCTGATAATCCATTGCTCTACAATTTTCATTTGCTACGACAACCTTACTCCTAACGGTCTTCCGCCTCACCGTGGCTGGGTGTTAGGCGACGATATACAGCGAGGGGTTTAATTCCCTCAGCAGGGTCTCCTAAGCTGAGAACGAGTTTGACGTTTCCATCAGGAAGAACAGCTAACACTAAGCCAATACCAGGACCCACCGCCGTCGTATCAAAGCCGCATGGTGGCAAATCTCCCTCTGATCCACAATGGTTGCGACTGTCTGTCGTCCTCGGGATTCCAAGGAACCATAATGGCTTAACCGACCGACACCTCCGAAAAATGGTGATTATGCTGGGGCACGCGCAATTAGTGAGGACAGGCCGTTCAAGTATCAAGTTGATATATGCAGTATCTATGTTTGATTATAACTGAAGGTATGACGTCCTGTAATCAGAGAATTATAACCGTAAAAAAAGCTCTTAAGAATTGCGAACACACACCATTTCTACTGCTTGTACTTGGATCAACTTCGTGTCAGCGCAATCATGCAGAAAACTGTTCCTTATTTTTACCGAGGTTTAATGGATTCTTAGTCGATTCTTAGCTGCTTTTATAGCTGTTCGGAATACCGCAATAGCTATCAGCAAAGCACCGAATGCTTTCGAGAAAACTACACAGCTCAGTAGATGAGGTGTCATCAAAGCCATCCATCCACGCTTGAAAACAGACACCAGGTCTAACCACTTTATCTGTGTTAAAGGCTCAACATTATTTATATCGAACAGTTGTATTTGAGGCGAATGGTATCCGATTTCTATTATCTCTGTTGAACGACCAAATTAACATTTTTCGTTGATAAATAATGTAATGAAAAACGGTGGTGTCATGTTAACGCCTGATGGAAACCACTGATGAAATACTTACGCGCATCTTAACTCCTCCAAATTCCTTCTTCTCATTAGATTTCCGCTTTTCGATATAAGCAACAAAAGATTATCTTGAGTTGATGTGCTTTAAAAAAATGATAACTTTTCTGTAAGAAAGCAGAAAAAATCAAATATCCGATGACTCAGACTCCACCGCGGATGGCAACAAGACAATGATCGGTCGTTTGCAGGGAAAGTAATTCAACCGGCGCAATGCGGGAATGTTTTCTTCTGGGGAGAAGGTTATGAAACCGTGCTAACTACCGAGCCGAATTTTAAAAAGCTGCAGCAAATAATGGCAACGTCCTGCTGTCATATACATCAACAGATGCGTACCTGTCTCCATGCAACAACGAATGGTGGTACCTAGATCTACAATGGATGCAGAGAACAAAGAAACACTGAAAAGAGCGTTCCATTTGTTAACCGACCGTGCAGATCATTGTGTATAGAGTTGAAGGATAAAAAAGGATAAAGCTCTCCTTGCTGATCAATCCCTGAAGGATGCGCAATGCATTCGACTTCAATAAGCAACGTTCGAAGGTGATTAAATGCACATCTGACCTTTATAATGATTTGCGGTGGCATACCGATGTATACAGCCAGTGCTACTATACTGCGCAGAGAAGTCCGGTGCCAATTTACTGAATTCGGAGAGATGGAATGCATTGTGATCCATGGGCCTGCGGACTTATCCCAAGTGTGTTATGTTGCACGGTGCCTCCGACCACCACGCCGAACGCGCCCTGTGTGCAGAGTTAGGAAGATATAAACACATAAACAAGGACACCTACAAGAACCCTAAGAACATTCAATATATTTCGGTAAACCATGTAGGTGTAGTCTTTCGCAACATTACTAACAATCTTTCATCATTATTATCTCATGATAAACTCATTTCATTAAGTGATCATGTAAATCGTGGTAAAAACCTAGTACAACACAGAATTCAAAACGGACAATGAAACATGTGATCACAGGACGACTAACTAAAACAATACACGTAGCATTTACAAAGTAGTACCTAACTATCAGAAACGAGAAGTAGAAACGAAATAGACAATGGTGTGTTTAAATTAACAATGCCATGCGCGAAAACGAAGGTGATTACTGTTCCGTAACATATTGTAACGGCGGAAACCGTATAGAGATAATCCTAACAGCTAACAAATCTCATGCGTAAAAACGAAGGTGATTACTATTCCATAACATATTGTAATGACAGAAACCTTACAGAGATAACTCTAATGGCTAACAAATCCCCATGCGTAAAAATAAAGGTGATTACTATTCCAAAACCTATTGTAATGCCAAAAACCCTATCGACATAACTTTAACGACTAGTACAGAACTAAAACAAACTTTGAACTGTAGTTAGTTAACTAACACTTTGATTAGCACTTCTTTTCCATCAATTCCAACAACGTGTGCGTATCCCAATTTGTGGCCATACGAATTAGTGCCTGATACTTTGTCGGTTCCGATAGTGCGGTTAAGATGACGTCAACCACAGTGCACATCTGAATGGTCTGCTCGATAACTGCATTGTTTCTCTCTTGTACGGTTGACACTGGAGGATTCCAGAACAGTGTAAGCCGAGCAGGTGGACCGTCGATGAATATCGGATCTCTTGCCATATCCAAACGCTGAATGTACGCAATGGATATGTGAACGAAGGAGAAAGGACCATGCAATACGTCTAGAAGAATACCTACATTTATGTAGACTCTCTTCACAATTCCGTATTTCAACACCAGAACGTCAAACGAAGCGTCCATTACATGGACCACAACTCCACGTGCTTCAATCGGGCTGTTCTGCTGAAATAATACGGCGTTACTTTTTTGTTCGTAATCATTTTTTCTAAAAAAAAAAAGGTGACGATACCTTAACGACCAGACCAAAGAATGTATCGTCACTCGAACTGCTAACTGCTCTTGCTGCCAATTTTTTATCATTGCAGTGCTGAGCCTAAGAGAAAAGCTTTTACTGTAGAGTCGGGCGACAAAAACAAAAAAACAGTAATTACTTACCAGCTTTTCTAAATCAGCAACAGTTTTTTCCGTTGCTGGACAGTAGCCAAGGGCTGCAGCAAGCTGTCGATGAACTATAATGTCGGCATAACGCCGCAATGGGGACGTGAAATGCGTATATCTGTAAAAACGAGACATTAAAATCTATATTTTACACTAATGTTAATAAATAAATGAAATTTATCAGGCGAGAGAACAGCGCTTACGAACACAGTACAAGAAATAACTAATCACTCTGGTAGATTATCAACTGAAAATTCATATTTTTACCTAGCGTGCTCATACGGTCTCTAACCTTCAAGCGAAAAGAGGATTATTACCTATGAAGCCTTCCCACAAAACTGTGTTGCTTTAAAAAATCAAACAGATGCAATCAGTGATCAAATAATTGATCCAATAACATAAGTTTCAGCGGCACATGTAGTCCAGAGGTCGGAGGCGTATTGCAACACACACGAGATCGATCACGACGCCAAAGGCTTACGAAGCCTTCCATCTCTTCAGGGTCGGCGAATTAGTATAAGCCTGTCTGAGAGAATAGCAACACTGCCTCGATTCATCGGTAGGCTACCGCGAGTCATTGTAAAGGCCAGATATGCATTCGATCACCCCTAAACGATGCTTAATTAAGTCGAATGCATGGAGCATCCCACAAGGATTGATCAATGCTGACAGCTTTATCCTTTAACTTTTTTTAACATTAGTTTCGAATGTAGAAGTGAAACGGAGCTCATCTACCACCATCATCTCAATAACCTGCATCACTCACAGAAATTCATTTCTCGAAAAACGAGAAGTGAATAAATCAGTCGCATACTCACAAACAGGATAAGAAGCATACTTGATTACCAGTCATGTCTTTCTTCATTGGAGCCGACTAAAACATTGTCAATGCAGTGATTTAACAAGCTCGTAAGAAAGGGAGCACTTTGAAAAGCTATATTATTCAAAGACTAAGATAGAGATTACAGCTGTGGGTTAGGTAGGTCCAAAGCTGTTTCGAATATGTCTCACCCTCTCCAGCCAAGGGGTACGAACAGCACTTCCTTCACCATCAACGAATTTCTTAAAGAACAGGTATCGAGATCCAATAAATGCACAAATCACACTATTGGCAACAAATTCTGAGTAAAGATTACTCTTGCTTGTGATCACAAAACCAGTACAGGAGGGAATAAATGTTTAGAAAAGCAGGATAGAAAACTCCGCTTGCCTAATGTGACTACGAAAAACTCAAGAATGATCAGCTATGGGCAGTGGAATTAAATCATTTTGTTCCCGACGCCAATGCGTCACAACACTACCTGGATAAAAACTCCAATCGCACCCTCGTGTCAGCTTACCAGTGATATATATATATAT
>MQTX01000053.1:1501479-1672826 GCA_009735665.1 Angiostrongylus cantonensis
TAACTCATAACAGAAACAAGCAAGCAATACTTCAACAAGGATTCTGCTCTCTTACATCGACGAGATTAAATTTCAGTTACGGTCGCTGAACTCCACCGAAAGTGCCACTTGCTTTTTATCTTAAGTTTTACCGACCGTTAAAAATTGTTTCATTGCGTAGAAACAAAACGATGCTTGGCATCACTGGATTCTCGCAGCGGAAGGAAGGCGAATTTATGGACACAAAACTTTGCGCTGTTCCACACGAGAGCTCAATCAGTGTTATCCTATGCTATGCACATGACGCGAAGTTTAACACCTCGACTACGTCGTGTTTATCAACTACACAGTCTGGATGGTGTCCAATGCAAAAAAAGTTGCCGTCCAACAGGTTGGCCATTCGCGATTGCAATGATCAAAAAGCCAGGTAAGGATTCTCGTAAACACAACCATGCACGAAACACATCACCTCCACTGACGACAACGATGAAGAGCAAATAAAAAAAAAACGTAAGAATTGTGTTGATCATCGAATTATTGGACATCGAACGATCCATTGAGGCACATCGGAGTTCAACAGAAACGTACACGACTGAGCGTAGCAACACTTTCTGAACTCACAGTGGTACATTCAGTGCATAGTGGTGGTACTCGCCAGGTTTTTTTGCAGATCCAGCGCACATGTAGTATCCGATTTGCATCGGCTTGGTTAATAGCATCGAAAGTACCTACAGTTTTTACTAAATAAGCACTCTAAATAGTTACTTTGAATCCAATGCGTGTGTACATACGCCATACCTGGTTTATTGACTGTAGAAGCGAATTTCCACCCTGGAACTTACTCAACGAAGACGCTAGGCGAGCAGATGACTCGGCGTCCAAAGGAAAGCCGATTTTCTCGCACATCTCCAGCTGAAACAAATAGCGTTACAAAGTATAGCCCCATACAAAAAAAAGTTGGATACAATGTGCTATGACGTCTAATTTACAGACACTGAAGCGATCTGTTAACTAGAATCGACCCACTACTCACAACTTCCCGAAGGACTTTCTGCTTAGGCGGCGAGTGCCTCCGAAGAAATGCAGTACGCGGGAAATGCGATTCTATCTTCGTTGCCACGCAAACATTTGCCAGTAGCATGAACTCTTTCACCAATTTATGCGACTCTTGTAGCTAGAAATGTACAAACGAGCATGTAAAAAATGGACTATGCCTTTTAAGATAACACGAACCTCTTCTGCTTTCACCGAAATCGGCATCTTCGTCTCTGCATTCAGAGTAAACACCAACTTCGGTTGTTCGATACGCAGTGCTCCATTCTTCACACGTGTAGAACGTAAACGACGAGCGAGCATATGTAACTGCATCACCTGGTTCAGTAATGTTGTAATGTTATATTCTGAATATAACAAAAATATGCCACTGAGTATGTTTCCTCAGTAACAAAATCAGAGGGTATATCTCCATCAATAGAAATAACGCACCTTTCTTCGAATTTCAGGTAGTGAAACATGACCATGGATTTCAGGATAGTCTTCTTCCACAAGTATTTTCTCAGGTTCCTCAATAAAGCCCTACAAAGGAACGTGTCTCTCGCCAATTCTTCAGAATAAAACCATGCTTTCCGCTTCAAACCGGACACAGCCTACAGAGAACAGGACTCTACAGGGGTGACGCAGAACCATCTCTCGCATCAGTTTGTTCGTCCGAGTTGAGAGACTGTTGCTGATGAGAAAATTGTTAGGATAGGATATTCTGACGTTGATACACAGAGTGCACGCCCAAAGGATGCTTGCAAGCATTTACATAGTTGGAAACGTCACAGCTAGTCAAATATGGGTGGAAATAGAAGGCACATATGTTGAGAAGCTGATTATCGAATGCTGAAAACGTGTTGTTGGATGGTGGATGGAACTTCCATCGTCACAGAGAAAGTAGGAGTATTCCAAACAAAATGAAACATCGCCATCCAGATTTCTACCAACCTCATCCCAGCTCAAGAACTCGAGAAGATATTGTCATCAACAATACATTGAGGAACTATGTATTCGGCACAAGGGACCGCATTCACTGGGCTCAACACATTACTCGCACAACGAAAATTTAGGTGTATGTGCAGAATCATCGCTTGATTAATCACCATATTTCCAATGTGTAAGCAAAGAATAACCTGAACATGACTGTAATCTAGCTGAATGCGAGACCGAATGATTGTGCGTCCGAACCACTCATCGATTACAGAGCCATCCTTGTCCATCTTCCACATAACAGAAAAGGCTAGCCGATCTTTACCTGGTATAAAACTGCAGACATCCTCAGTAAGAACACGCGGTAACATAGGGATGGACTGAAATTCCAAAATTTCCCGCTTCAGGAATACAACTTTTGATAATGTATTTTTACACAGACTTAAAAACGTTATTAAAACTCTTCCTCAACAACTAAGCACTATCACATAGAAATAGGAAAGCAGTTCACCTTGTGAACAAGATTGACGGTACAAGCTCTACTTGCTGCCCATGTATCCAATTCGGTATTTTCGAAAACAAAGTGAGACACATCAGCCACATGAACTCCGATCTGGAAGCATGATTCAGCATGAAGCCTTCGTTATTTGTGTTTACAACATTATGACAAATAGATGTTGTTGTCATTTTTGAAACAAGTTTGTCCATCTCACTAAGAGCTGCAAGGATCTTGTTTCGCCAGGAAACCTAGGGGATAACTACGGCAAAGCACTAAACAGACATGCACATCTGTAAATGCAGGATCGATGTAAATGAATTATAATAAACATAAGTGTTAACAAAATGTCATTTACACTTCCCATATATATATTTTAGTGCTCATAAACCGCAAGCTTTACAGTTAGAAGTCTTTCTGCTACAAAAACAATTTAAACACAGATATTTCTTATATTGACCGTAACCCTCGAAACGGTTTATCACCTCATCTTGGCTGGGAGGCGTTCATGTGTGTGCTGCGATGTACAGCAGTGGGATTCATTCTCCTCGCAAGGTTTCCCAAGATGAGAAGGAGACCGGCGTTTCAATCAGAAAGCCCAGCTAAGAGTAAACCAATACCAGGATCCACCACCGTCCTCGTATAAAACTGGTCTCATGGTGGCAAATCATGACTGCCTGTGGTGATGACAACCTGGGTCGATATTCCAGGAAAACACAATGGCTAGACCAGCAAAACTTCGAAAGGGAGAGTGTGCCGGGGCCCGCACAGCCATCGAGCATGCATCCAAGTAAGTATTGACTGCAACTAGTTCTGGTATTTTTGGTCTGTACGAAATAAGAAGTTGAAACAGATACTCAAATGATGAGTCTTCACCATTCTTGAGGTCGCAAGATTTCTTTTACTGATTTCGTTGTCTCTCAGTCGCAAAAGGCAGGTCTCCGGTTAACCTATTCGATTAGGTGCAACCTGAGAACCTGTCTTCTCATCTTATTGAGATGTCAAATGATTGCGGAATATGTTCTGATGTCCATGATATCCTCTTGAGGATCGGTCACTGTCTCCGGGAACAGCTTTCGCCGGTTACACCATTTCGTAATTTGCAGTCATGATAAGATGAGAATGGTTGGATTACGCATACCGTCGTCAAAACCTGGTAACAGTCCCTGCAAGCGCGCTTAGATAGACTTTCCCCTGAAGCAATCTTACCCAGTCAAACAACGGTATATAAACAAGTACTGTACAGACTCCTTCCTCTATTCATAAAAAAACGAAAGAGATTCATCACCAAACATCTAGTCGTACTTCTTCACATTAAAATTTTGGCTAACCCACTTGTTTGACTGATCAGTCCACGCCGAATTTATCAACCTTATCACCACCATCTTAGACCTCATCCTCTGCTTCACCATTTTCAGGTCATCTGATGGAAAGCGCAAGAGTCTCATTATGCCCAGTTCTCATTCTCAGTTCTGCCCAGCTTCCTCATTTTCGTTCATAAACCCATTCGAACAAGAACATCGTTCAATTCATTTTCTGCCGACATAATTCAAAGCTGTAAAATCCAGTATGTCACCAGTACCTGATATTTCCCTTTTTTTCAATTTCCACGGCACATCATGGCTATGATATACATGGACTGTGGTAATACAACAAAAAGTGTAGCGGAACATGCATACGTTAGCGAACCGGTAACCAAATGCCAAAACATCGTGGCTTAAATAGTACAAAACACATAAAGGACAAAGCCGACATGTTTAAAACCATGAAAATTGTGAAGCATGATTCTAAAAACCAGGTAAAAATAAGCAATGGGGACGAGATCATTTCTTGGGAATGGATTTTCACCGAGATGACTCGTCCATCACGTTCAAAGGTGAAATAATCTTCACTGTGTTACAGACGAGTGACTCACTTCAAATCCAGGTGTTCCTTTACCGTCGCAGGTGTCTATTTCATCGATAGACAATGCGTCCTCTAATTCGCGAGCATTCTTAGCACTAATGGTGAACGTGACGGTATGACGTAAATCGCGGCGATACTTGAACTCCTTCTAAACAGTGTGCAGTTACAAAAACGTCTCTTATTTACGAAAATCCAATCTAGGAACCTTCGCACTGGAAACTCGAAAAAAAAAACCCTACCGCTAGAACAAAATGCTTAAAGAGGTCCTGTGGCCTTACCTCATCTATTGTCCACTGCTTAGACTCGATTATAGGTAGACAATTCATGACAGGAACAGAAAATTCGCGTGTGTCTATATTGTTCGCGAACAAGAGACCTTCAGTTTCAGACTAAACGGAATGAACTCTTAAAATTATAGTAGATAAAATAGAGAAAGTAACGTACACTCTTCATCTCTTTATACAACGAGTCTGTTTAAGTCTGCACTTGATTTCACGCTCAATGACAGCCACATCTTACCATGGCTTATTAGTTTAAAAAACAAGAATACAAAACAGAAACAGATCAAAAGAACAAGTGAAATCTTTATTTGTATTTTGCCAACTATGGATACTTTAGTAAGATACTTGGATACTACATGGATGACCTACACTGCTTATGCGATCCGCAGCATAATTTCCACTTTTTCGGCGTTTTGCTGGTTTAGCCATTATGGCTCCTTGCGTTCCAGGCATCACCATGTCCAAAGACTGATGCACATCGCTATCACCAAAGGCGTTTGCCGCCCTTGTGGATTAGAGGAAGATTTGACACCACATGACTTTGATACTAGGACGGTGGTGGTTTCTGGTATCGGCTTATTCTTGGCTTCCTGATGGAAACGCCGGGCTCCACCTCAGCTAGGGAGACCCTACTGGGGGATGAATCTCCCGCTGTACAACGCAGTCCGACACCCAGGACACCTACCAGCCACGATGATGGGTTGAAGTGTTGGGAAGAGTTTAGTGAGACTGTGGAGGTAAAGTGCTAACATGGTCAATAAAGACCCAGTTTATAGTCAGGTAGAAAGGCTTATTCACCTAACGTTTCAAGTTTCGACGTCCTCGTATTCATCAAAGCCGATCGCCCTTGGCTATGGGCCATACACTCTGATGATCAGCTCTGAGGAAGACGAAGACGTAGAAATGTTAGCCGAATAACTCTTTTTATCAACTTCGTGTTAGCTTAACAACCCAGGAAGGTACTGATTATTAATTCCGAGGATAAATGGCTGTCAGCTTGAAAAATATAATTATAAATTCGAGGGCCTACCTCTACATCACCTGCTACTCCCAGAGTACGTTCCAATTTTCCTCTAGCGAATTGCGCCGTTGCTTGCCATTCAATCATTCTAGCGACAAATATAAACTTCGCAAAGTCCTTAATTCTGGCGATTAACGTGAAATCCCTCCTACATTTTGTGCTCCTCAATTTTTGATAGATTCCGTATAAAATAAACAAGTTTCATTCCAATATTTTCTTAGTGTCTTAAATGAATTGGCGAAGACTACACCAACAGAACACTACCTGTGGCTTTTCGAAGAATCCAGATGGTAACTGTTCTGCAGGAATCAACATACGTGGCATACGAGAATCAGTTGGCGAAAACAGTGCCCAGTTACGATTACCATCTGTCATCATTTTCAGTTGTCCCATCGCTGCCCGACAGTTCTTCATTTCCATGATATACATCACCTGGAGGAAATAGAAATCACTTCGACCTGCAAAGAAAAAATCTTTGCTACTTTTTCAAGGCGGCTTATTTCGCTTTTGGTGTACAACTTCCGGCTACTACCTCGGTTGAAATGGTAACCGTGAAAAATGATGAAATAACCCTAACAAGAAAATAAAATAAATCATGATTTTGTCACGAAACTGGAATGCCTTCTACTAGGAACCCATGCAGGAAAACGGATTTCTTTATAAAGCTCGTGATACTGGATCACTGATTTGAGCCAACCGCTATTCTGGTTATAAAACACTAAGCGCAAGTTAAGCACTCTGAAAGGTAATTGGATTTAAGCATCTCCAGGAGCACTTCTCCTTTCAAAGTCTATAAAGCGGAATTACAATTCTAGTTGAAGCTTATAAAATGAAACCTCAGCAGTTTTCTGAAGGCACACGTCTGGCACTCCCCAGTCTTCATCGGGCATGTCGGAGAGAGTTCTGTAAACAGATCGCTTCCCACTTGCAGAGATTTGGCCACGTTTAGGTATACCGCCATTTTTTCTTGCTATTTGTGTGCTCGTCAACGTTGTCAAGTCACCCAGACGCCCTATCGATAGTGAATCGACGGTTCTCTACAAAGATAAGGGCATATTTCTTCAGTTATAATAAAGCGAATCCTATTATAATCTATTCTAAATCGCATAACACCTGTACATCTAGAGAAGGAAGGCTAGGATGAGGCATAGGCAAAGCTGACCCTTGGACCGACATGCACTCTCGACGAGCGATCTCGAGCTAAACAAAGTGAACGTATAGATTTTTTCGTAATACTGCTGAGATGTTTACCACAAAACGAACATCTTATAAAAACTAATAAACCTATATGTTTAACTAGATAAATTCGAGTCATGATAGTTTGAAGCAGTTAGGAATTCTTTGAGATTTTACAGATCTAATCTTAAAATGTTGCCTAAAAATCACATCAGTAGAAGAAACTAACTACCAGTCTCCTTAGGGAAAATGTTTGAAGTGCATTAATATACTACCTGGGCTCCAATAAGCACCATTGCTTGTCGGCCGTACTTTCTATCTTCACTTGGAGGAACCGTTTGATCCAAATTTGCCCTCCTAATGAGTGGATCAGTCAAACCTCCAATGGATATCTAAAAGGAATAAGTAACACAAGACAGACACTACACTGTGGTCATATTTGGATGCAACAGGAAATTACCTCAACCATGTCATCACATTTCGGAGCAGCCACAGGTGGAATGGTGATTGGTTGACCATTATCTTCACGCGATACGTTCAAATGACCTGCTCGCCATGCTTGGTAGAGGTTCTCACGAATCTACTATTCTCCATTTAATTATAGTGACAGTAAACTAAATTAACTATGAAAAAGTACGACACACCACCCAGTTCATACGGTCTTTAATGCGTACAACAACGACATCCCCATGCAACGCTCGATTTCGATCATGAACACCAAGAATCAGTAGATCCAGCTGATCATCACCGTCTGGGCTTTCAACGTACGATTCTTCATAGTTGCGCTGATTGACACAAAGTGATCCCTTAAAGGCTAAAAGGATAAAGCTATCAGCCTTGATCAATTCCTTAGGGATGTACCACGCATTCCACTTCATTAACCATCGTTTCGAGGAGAATGAATGCATATCTGGCCTTTACAGCGACTCGCGGTGGCCTACCGATGCATCGAGTCGGTGCTGCTATCCTCACAGATGAGTCTGGTACCAATTTGCCGAACCTGGAGGGAAGGTTTGGTGGGCTGCGCGCGCCGGAATCTACCCCATGTGTATTTCAGGGCGCCTTCGACAACTGTGCCACACACATCCCTCAAAGTGATCCCTTAATCCCTTTATAGACACCGCTCAAATCACCCCTTAATAGAAAATCTAACCGCTAGGGTTTTTCTAACCGATATGCTAACTCCACCAAATCCATTTCCTAGCAACTAATACACCTGGAAATGAGCTGGAAAATGAAGAAATACGTGTCCACGTGTGTCGCTCAAATGAATGAAATAAAATGGGTGAGGTAGCTCAGATACTGCGCTAAACTCTTAGAAAACACTTTAATCACCTTCAGGAGATCACCTGTAGCTAAACCTCTGGCTACCGCGTCCAAGCTCATATAAGGCATGAAATATGGTTTGCGTGTTTTTTGATTACTCGACAGACCAGTCGACTGGCTTGAACTTTGATACATTGAAAAACTCGTGCTGAAAAATTTTCGTTGAATAAACGGGACTGATATTCCACAGAACTCAACCTTCACCTTGGTCTTGGTGGCAAATAGCTGCTTGTTGTTCTATAACTTAGAGAAGTAGTAGAGGCCGTTCGTCGTGAAGGAACGGTGATCGCATGGATATCTCCACCTTGAACAGGATCCTTATAGAGAGCAGCGTAACCTAAACCTCATAGTAGCAGTAACAAAAGCATTGACGGAGCACTAAAACATACCATATTGGCTGGAAGAAGCAGAGTGGTGTGAACGTGTTGATGGCGAGGATGGCGTTATTCTATGCACTGATGTCGAAACAGTGCGATTCAAAGGGAACATCGGCGATAAGTTCACCCACGGCAACAGAAAATCTGGTGACAACGGTACACCTCTACCACACTGACGACTGTTACGGTAATGGAAACCATCACCTGAAAATTCATCTGTGAAGAAATACGAAACCGATATTCATGTGATTGGCGGACGCGAGACAACAAATTAAACGAAAAAGTGTTCGAATCCAGATATTTTATGCAGGCGGTTATATGAATAACTAAAAAAATGACGGTATTACCGAAATATTACAACCTCTGGACACAACATTTTATGTTGAAGAAAGCGAACCCGCATCTATCTGTCTGCGCCTGTTGGTAAAGGTGGAGCAACTTGTATAGTAAAGGTGTACTGTAGTCACAATAGTGTGACAATTGAGAATTTAGCTTCTTTATCACCTTTATGCCTACTTAAATTCTTAGATGGCCCGACGTCACTGCATGTGCGGGCAGCATCATAATTCCTGCTCCTCCACCACTCCTCCACTCTGCACGTCGCAGTCCAACACCCAAGAACACCTACCTCTCACGATGGGATGGTAAACCACTGGGAGGAATATCACTTGAATGGTGCTGAGATATTTGCAAAACTCCAGACCACATGTGTCTGCGGTGGGGAACGAACGCGCTGTTGTCGTTTCCGAGGAGCAACGCGTTCACCACCACACCATGCGAGTCCTTCGTTTCGCCTTTCTCTCAGCTAGTTCTATCGATCTTTTGCCATCTATTGATCTCTGCCATTTTACTTCCATACAACCAAATCCAAGGTCACGCTCTAAGAAACAAGGGAACTCGTATAAGTTTGTTTTGCGAAACAACATATCAAAATCTGATTTGTGTTTCGAGAAGCGTCAATTAACAAAGGGATAAAGGATAGAAGAATGACGTGCTCAAAGTTGATTTATCCCTCAGCGATATCCTGTGCACTTGAATCCCTTTAGGATCGTAGAATGGAATGCATACTCCAGAGAGCCTAGTGATACCAAGTCAGCATTTCATATCCTGTGGTGAATTTGGTACTATATGGGATGTTTTGATAGTCCATAGCATGGCCAGTAATCCGCGAACCACGCTCATAACAGAGCAGCAATAACTACTGCACAACATAATCCCAAAAATCGGGAAATAAAGGACATCTGGTCAGACCTTGAAACTGATCATAAAACAAACAGTCGACACAAACAAAAAGTCCTGTCCTATTCGAACAAGTCGTAGAAGCTTTCTTGTAGTTCTGTGGTATCACAATTTGGCTGAACCAGAGGGAGGTTGACCTACCTAGTGGACCAAATATATTGGAGCCGCAGTGTGCTGAAGACGATGTGTAGGCATCCATTGCCGTCTTGAACAATTCTGGACGAAACGCCATCGAATTCGGTCCTGAGTTAGGATAATGACTGCAAATTCAAATCAGTCCCAGTCAAGTGACTGCTACTTAGATACCATGTGTTTGGAATGTCATGCAAACATAGAAATCACTGTTAAGCACAACTAGCATAACTAGAAGCGCAAAGAAGATTCCACTGTGGTCAGAGATGTTCATCCTCTACTTTTTAAAAAGGTGCAAACTCACTAACGGACGGAAAACCAGGGACCTGAGGCATCTGACGCAAAGCGGCGCTAAATATTGCCTCAGGCTCGACATTGTTTCCAATGAGTCGATGTAAAATCGTCTGACCAACAGAAGTATTTGACTGCGATCTTGCTAAACTTGATAAATGACCATATTCCGCACCCATCACCTCATTGACTGGCACTTTGCCAGTGCGCACCTTAAGTTAATAGATATGGTCGAGATGAGATTTAGCAAAACAAGTTAAGTCAATGAGAAAGAGGTTGGTGGAGCAAAAAACAACTTAGTGATTTTTACCCTTTTTTGCAATTCATCGAGTAACATCGAACCACTCCTAGATGGATCAGACTGTACTGATGACACCGATCTATTCTGAACATTCTGAAAATATGTTATAACCTGCCTCAGCAATCATCTTGAAAAAATTTCAACTTCTTACTTTGCTTATTTCTTTAAGTCTATCTTTGCTCTTTTTAGAATGCCTCCGTCTCTTTTGAGAACCGCAATTTTCCTAAAATATTCATGATTTGAGCAGGATACCGGCAGATTTCACAGAGACATCCCTGCAATAGTGAGGTGAAAGCAATGGTAAAGCTAATTAGCGACAACAACGATGATGAATAGTTCTACAATTCACACTAATTTTAGGTCCATAGGCAAACCCTTCTACTTCCTCTAAAACAAACATAACAAGTACTGAGATGCAATGATATAGTTGAGGAAGGAAGATGATGCTTACTTGGATACTGGGATGGACCGTCTTCATTGGTTGTGTGGGCGCCAGCATTATTTCCATTCTTTTTTTTTTCGGAGTTTTGGTGGTTTAGCTGTTATGGTTCCTTGGAGTCTCGAGGACAGTATGGCCAAGGTCTACCCAAGTCGTCACCACCACAGGCAGTCGTCGTCGTTGTTGATCAGAGGGAGATTTGTGACTATGCGGCTAGTTTAATATTAGGACGGTGATGGACCCTGCTAACGGTTTACTCTTAGCTGGCTTTTCTGATTGAAACGCCGCACTCTTTCTCAGCTTCGGAGACCCTGCAGTAGGAATGAATCCCCTTGCTGTCGCCAAGAACACCTCGCAGCCACTATGAGACGGTATAACGGTAAGGAATAGTGGTAATGAATGTACTAAAAACAGACCTTATTGATACTTGTTGTTACCATTTCACTGGAGTCATCTGTTGTGCCAGCACATGTCGACAACGATTTCGACTCCTTTAAGAAGAAACAATCACCTAATGCAAATCGTTCACCGCTAATTTTACGGAATCATAAGTCACCTTGGACTTTTCCAGTCTTCTACATCTTCGCTTTTTTCGAGTGGACAAGCGTGACGAAGCGTTAACCGAACTTTGTTCAGCCGCTGTCACTTCAATCATCTAAAACAACTCAATTTACAAGATTTGAACTCAGTAACTGGTCACTAACCACGACGATAAACGTCGCTTCGTCTTCTGAGCTATAGGACATCGCAGATAGCACAGAACTATAGAGATTTATATGAACACAACCCTTACGCACCAATACACCAATCGGCAGGAGATATCGGCTAAGATGAGACATCATTTGGATGGATTGCAAACAATGAGAAAGAAAAACCACGAGAACAGAATACTATATTAGCCAAGTAACTAATTAAGAATAAGATCTAGTTATAGGCTTGTTTTAAAGCATCATTGAGTCGCTGAGTAAAGTAGACAGGTGCCCGTTTGGAAAGAGTATGGTTCCAGATGTCCGATGATGAAGCCAAGTGACAAGGCTACGAGAGCGCCAACTGAAGTGGATACCGGACAATCCCGCGCCCATTATTGATATTCCCTTTTGATTGAACATTTGACCATAGGCATGGTGTGTTTTGCTCTACCTTCTTACAGCCATAATAAAAAATGTTGAAATTGTAATCTGTAGAAGATCTCCAGTCACTGAAGGGAAGCTGCAATGACATCCGAGGATGTATATTGGTACCGGCTTTCTCCTCTCTATTTTCCATCTTTATGAACTGTTTGTATTTTTTACGTCTTATTGAAGATGTAGGTTGCATTAACTAGCTGATGACATTGTATCTCACAGCCCTCAGCCGTAAAGCCTCACAAGATGGCTAAAATGAGTTGAATACAAATGTAAGGGATAGAAGGTGGATGGATTGTAGATCGACAGTAGTGTAGATCTAAACGTTCAGGCTCATGGTAGCACAATTTCGCGGATTTTTTCGTTTTCCCTCTGCTTATTATCTGAAATCCATGGATTCCCTTTGGCTAAGAGGGTACATTACTCGTAAAGCCGCATTCTGTGCTCTACGGTGGGAGGGAGGAGCTTAAATGCAGACTAGAAAGATCAGAAAACTCGGCCTAAAACCTAAGTGAACCCAACGACGAATTCTGTCACTGATGAACCGGGCCCACGGATCTCCCTCATATGAGGGATCTCGAGCCGGTTAGTCGCGAGGCTACGTGGCGCGTCCCCAGGTGGCGGATAGCGGGCAAATCGGCGTCGATATGGATGTGGAGTGTATCCTACAAGGCAACTCAAGCAGAAGCCTATAATCAAGTGAATAGAACTTCCACGGGATGTAGTTTGGAGGAGCTTCCAACACATAATTCCATGGGATCCTGAGGTGCTTCCCGGAGGTTGCACACCCATGGCAAGCATAGACCCAGCCACGAACTCTTTCCTGGCAGTAGAAACAGAGAATCCCTAATGAAATGTCTACGTTAGGAACTCACAGAGGATCTGTCTCTGCTGGACACTGGACTTAACGGAAACGAATGTGTCCTTTGTTGTTGGCTACTAAGTACTTGTCGTAACTATACAAGTAGTAGGGTAGTCTGTATTACACGTGAACCCTTGTGGTTTTACTATTGCGAGAAACTGCTATGGAGTGCTTAACGAAAGGAAATTCTCATGAATTGAGACCGAGTGTGGGAATCACTGGTGCTTTTCGCAAGGCAAAGACAACCCGTTTCTACATCATTCTGCTGTAATTTCCAAGCGAAATGTTTATTTTATAGAAAACAAGAAAGAGTTGATCAAGAAGGGGCGAAGACGATTTTACTTGACTTCCTTGACATTTGCCATAAAAGACGAAACTCGTGGAAACCACTAACACATTGGCGACAAGATGAGTCATCCATACATGACCCGTTTTCTTCTCGAACGCATTTTTCTGTATGGAACTTTATTGCTACACGTTTTCGAATCATTCGTTAACTTATTCAACAAAAATGTTGTTGTAAACGTCGGCTAAGAATAGTTCTGTTCTACGTTTGAAGGTAAAGAATGAAATTTCCTCTTCGGACCAACTCATCCACGGATTTGAATCACATGGTGGGTACTCGGGCAGTGCTGCAGCTGAGCATTGGAATTTGCAAACTGCGGCGTTCTACTGACACGATTGGATAGGTAGCTCAGGAAGCTTCACTATAGACATTACTTTAGGAAGTGGAAAGATTGGTCGTTTACAAAATCCTTCTCCATCAATGTGGTCTCACAACGAATTTCTTTGCAAACAGTACATAATACGAACTATTATTCTCCTACTCTGTAGCGGTAGGTGATATCTCCACCTTATTTTTTTCACTGCCTCCCAATTTTATTTGCTTCATACTACTTTTTATTATAATTTTCTCCATACTTTTTAGACCTTTTATGATCGTCAGCACTCGCGACCATTTCTCACACCATGGTCCATCTATGAAGGGTGAATGAAAGGCACAGACAGGCCAAAGAACCTTTCCTTTTTCTCGATGGTTGTCGCTCCTCATTACCTATTCTCCTCTTATCGATATCTACTGGCATCCTCGCTGATACATTTCAGATTCTTTTCGACGGCTCAGCACAGAACATTCCATCGATTCACGCTCGGTAGGCGGTCAATCAAAAAGAAGCTGCGTTCGTCTCCCGCGAAGCAGTTTCAATGTAGCTTTCATGTCTTTCAGGTTCCACTAAATGCGGGTGAAAATATGACTGAATGGTGGACGAGTCTTTTTTTACCATATTCAAAGGTTGAAAATGTTTCAAAAGTAAAGAAAGATCTGTAGAAGAACCTATAGGATACTTAGGATTCCAAAAATACAGAGGTGGGGGTTACAGAGCAAAGGCAAACAGAATTATAAAGCGAAATTTGTAGTAAAAGGCGAGGCCTACAGAGGAGCTGAACAATGGCCGAAGTGAGTCACAGATTGCTCACAGCTACAGCAGTTGAACCTGGGCATTACATGAGCCAGCCACATAAAATCGGCGCCGAGGGTTTAAAGTGGTCCATTTAAAAGTTGAAATAACGAACGTCATATAACCTCTCAACATTTACCCGTCGTAGCAAATGGAACAAAAGGCAGGTTTTTGAAGGAATGCATTATCTACTGATTGCTTTTCACTTCTTAGAAGTCCAGAAGCGCTATGCGAAGACTAATTTACATAAATAAGTTTAAAGTACCCAAATATACCGTCTTAAGAAGTTTTTTGAACTCAGGCATTGTTTCGATTCATTTTGTTGCCTTGCAGCTGTCATCCATTGAGGTAGTTCGGTTTACGCCTGGGATTCTACCGCGGATTGCGCCTTTGTCGTCTTCCATCCCCACTGGTCAAGCGTAGTTTCTTCTGGTAGTTCTTTTTCCTAGGCTAGAATGCTAGGGCGTCGACTGGATTTCACCATGGGAAGCTACTTGCCATTGTGGATCGGCAGTTTTGCTGCTTTGTGGCCAGAATTCTTCAGTGGCAGCAATAATTATTTTAGTGACGCCAGTCTCTCTGGTTAGTTGAGCAGCCGTTGGGGAACAATGGTACTTACCGAATCTCAATAAGATCTAAGTGGAAGACAGCGCTATCAAGCATGACTTGACAAGGTAATTTCAGTATATGGTATTCATCTGCATTCATCAACGTTCCTCAACATTCCTCTGGCTCACCTGATTTTAGCTGCGCTTCCAAGATTCCACTGCGTCTTCTAATTTCAGTCTTTAATGTGGATTCGAACACTAGATTTTCTCTCATTTACGTGACATGGGATATTCTTAACATCGCTACAAGTTTTTCCCCGGATTTCGGACGGGTACATTAAAGCAGGAAGAATCGCACGGTCAGACGGTTGGCATGGAGAAGAGTTTTTTTGCTAGAAAATACCCCTACATTCATTCGATGTAAATTTTTCTAGAATAAGCACAAGAGATATGACTTGAATACATATTTCCACACGTGACGTAGTAGAGACAAAGAACCCATCTTTTGAGTTCACCTACACCCACATCCAAACCATGTATATGATCGTTTAGGTTCGAGTTCATTCCAATCTTTATAAACACATACACGAAAGAAAAATAGGAATTGGAGATGCAAACCAAACCTTAGAGATGCAAGGCAGAAATTAGGTGTGACAAATAACCTAACTGAAATCAAATCTCGAATGAAATGAACAAAACAGAATGGAAGAATCCAGCATATTCCAGGTACATGGAATCTCTGATGGTTAGCTGAATTGCTTGCTTTCGTTACGTTTTGACTTGGAGTCGTATTGGCACTAGATGGGGCCGTATTGACCTTTAGGTGTTGTGGTGTTCAATATTGTGCATACTTATTGTTAAAGATTTTCGTCCTTCCTTTCAAATCTCCGTATAAATATCATCTTTCAATTTTATTCAACGTCAGAATTTAGTTAAAAGTGTGGAACTTACGATCGTTTTCTTGAAATGTTTGGGCACAGCGTTTTAATAGACGCTGACCACTAGAGGCAAAACCTACAAAATGACTGTTTTGAACTGGATGGTAGTGGTAATCCTCATGATTGTGCAGCTGATATGGCACGCGATATGTATAGAGTCATAAGCCAGATGGGTGATTGAAAACGTGGAAAACGCATTTTCAAAGTGCTTTAAAGGAGTTTTATTTTAGATGTGAATATTGCCGGTTTTTTTTCCATTTCTCCCTCGTTTTCCAGAAACATCCTGCTTGATTACACTAAGGAGCATTGTTCTATCTAGATGATGCTGTCAGTTGGAACTATGTTGCTCGTCAGAGCTAAAAACGTGGATTCATGATATAGATGGTTTAGCATCAATTGATTAAAGGAATAAAGGAGAAGGATTCTGTTTGCCAGAATGAACCACCAAGAATAAAACTACCCCCATGAAGGTCATATAGACTCCAGGTCCATGTATAGGTCCATATACACCGCCCTACTTTAAAGACGCTTGCATACTGTTGAGATCCATTATATCGTTCTTATCAGTTGTCAAAGTCGACTTTCTATTAACCTCGGCATTGGATTATAAATATATCGCTTTCTCTTTGAGCAATCGCGAGGTTGTTAAACAGCGTACGTTTACTTCCATACAATAACACACATACAACATGTTTGACGTAGTAAATTGCATATCACTATGACCTTCCAGGCTCTGAAGAAGGTGATTCTGCCGAAAGGGCAGCTACGATGGTGTTGTATGTGTGTTATTATATGGAAGTAAACGTGCACTGTTTAACAATCTCGCGATTGCTGAGAAAGAAAACGACGCATCGCTCTTAGTGTTTATGCTTCGTCGAATGACATGCCTATGCTTTTATTTCAACATTAATCCCGTTCACCAAAAAGTAGAACAGTCGTCGGAACTAATCTGCAAAATCAGGCTCCATTCTGTGTCTGTGATTGTCTTTTAAAAAGAATTTCTGTTCGAATACCTTCACGGTTAATGAGGCGTCACCATACGCACCAGCTACATATCGTAATGCTGGAAGAAGTATCGTGTGGGACGGGGAACACTGCATTTATGCTCTATCACCTCAATGAGGAGCTTAGAAATATCTGATATAACCGTTCGTCTTATAAGAATTCTTCTTTGAAGTCGTCGTTTTTGTTCCTTAAACTGCCCATGACTCCTGTATAAACAACACTGTTTTAGACGAGAGCGTAGTCACGGGTAATTCATTATAGAATATACTTCCTCTTTGTTAGGCTTTTTGCTAGATTGAAATGTCGACGAAATTTTCAAATATTTTTTCGTTTTATTCGTTACAATTTGTAAACAAATTCTCTTTTGAGTTCATTCTTCATGTGAACCATTATGGAACACTTACCAACAGTTTTTATGCAGTATTTTTCTAAACATAAAATGGTCCTGCATTCATTCAAATGATGCCCTCAAACATGAAAATTTTGTTGTTCTGCTTCACGCGTTCAAACTTGGAGGTAAAGGTTCGTTACTAACTTGAAACTTCGTCTAGGAGTATCACAGAAGGCATCCTTCCATTGAGACAAAACGATGGCTCGTTAGGTAGTGTACCGGCCCTAATGACGGATAACGTCGTGGCTACCACTTAAAGTCGATATCTGAAGCCACTTGAAGTTGAGGGAGTATCTAAGCTTTTATTTTCTTCCTGATTGATTCATCTCTGACTGTATCATATATATCAATAATCACGAGTATTTTGTATTTGTGCGCTTAGCGCAAGGGAAGTGATGCCGTCGATTAACGGCACGAATCTAATTTTAGTGCGCCCAGGCGTACCGACTCTATTAGTCTCCATGAGTTGAAAAATTGGTATCCGACTTGCCTCGAATCATCTGTCTCCTCCTGATGCACAAATAGGCTGGTAACTGCTTGTAATAAAAATCGGATAACGTAGTAGCACTGTAATGCCAGGATCGCAAAGAGTGTCAACTCGACCACCAGCGACATTCGTGACGAAGACGAAAAAATCCTCAAATAACAACCGAAATTACGTGCGGATGCCAAGGACTTTGTGGATTATGAATGTAAAGAAACAAATTCAATGCAAGAGTAGTTGGGATTCGCAGAGTGGATGCGATGACGGGTCGTGTAAAATAAACAAAAAGCCAACAATACGCCATTCATTTTCGAAGATTCGGAAAAACTTGTTCATATGGAAGAAGAATTGCAGAACGCAGGACAACATAGTCTTTTACGTCTTGTTTTCACATTTTGGCAAGTCGTGGAACTAAAGTAGTTCCTTTTCAATTAGCGATGAGTCAATCGCAGTTTGCTTAATTACTTCGCATTCTTTGAATCACGAATCTTCCACTGTTAAAAGCCAGCAGTTTTCTCAGTTTATCTTGTTCTGGTCGGAGGCGCCCTGCAACACACACCTCGAATCGATCTCCGCTCCGTCGCCCACCAAAACCTTCCAACTCTCCAGCGTCGGTAAATCGGAATCAGACTTGTCTGGGAGGACAGCAGTACTGGATCGATGCATCGGTCTAATGCAGTCTAATGCAGAAGTCTAATGCATGGCGCATCCCTTAAGGATTGATCAACGCTGAAAGCTCTATCCTTCACCCATTTACTCACCATTGGGAGACTCCCACGTCCAGCGTCGAGGGTGGTGGGGCTTCTAGAATTGCGAGTTACCATGGATGGTCTTGGTCGCCATGACAAACTCAGAGAGCCGCTCACCCTGTTCGTTCCATTCTAATCCGTAGGTTCCAATGTGACGTTCCTCAGACGTTCTTTTTCGTCCATTCTTGGAGCCAAAATCTTCAATGGTGATGACCTCGAAGCGTCAATGGTCTTCTCTGTAGATCTTCTCCAAGTTCATGTAGAACGTTTCGACTTGTTCTTCGTCATAGTTTGATGTCGATGCATAAACGACGAAGATTGTCAAAGCCGGTATTGATACACATCTTTTTAATAGTAAACGTCCGATTCGGGTTGTTAGTTGTTGGAATGAATCAATGTTCCTAGACAAACCCCTTTTTAAACGAAATGCCTACACCGCCGACTCCTTAATTGTCGCATAATCTGAGGAATGGTCCTTCTACGGTGTCACAGACAGCGTTGAATGGGTGGCATCGTCTCGTCTTGGTCAGGCTGATAACGTCGTACCTTATTCTAATCGTTTGCATGAGCAAGTCTTCTATCGAGAACTCGGATGCAAGTGTACGTGAGTTGTAGGTAATACACATCGTCACCTTAGTGCGTTGCGATTTAGGCAGCTTTAAATGGTCCTTAGATTTTAGCAGCCCCTCCATACTCGCCCTACCCAACGCTTCTAATGTGATGTAAAGTAACTCGTTTTTGTACGATACTTCTTTTTGCTAAGGAAAGTTTTTCAATTTTGCCGCAACCCCACGCTCCAAACTTGGGCAGTGAATCCTTCATATATCATAATATTAACGCAATAGTGGCAATATAACGATGACAAGTATACGCAATAAGAAAGATAAACGACAACGTCACCAGTAATTTGGGATGATATAGAGAGTAATGAGGAACCCCAGCAATGACAAAGTGTATTCTGTTGCAGTTTTTATGCAGTTTGAGAGAAAAACAGTAATCAGGGAAACGGAATATGAGTACTGATCCACAAACCAATGAGAAACCTACGCAAATTACGGACCAATGGAATATTCAGTTTATTTTTTTTAAAACAATGTGTCCTTAATGACCATAAAGTGCATAGAATTGAAATGAACAAGAGGAACAGGTAACGCATAGATTACAACACGTGGTTAGAGCGTTCTTATCCTACGCTGGGACGATAGTCAGAGTTCGATCTTCATGCTCGTCTTAAAGTCGCAGATCGTATCAAATTCAATGTGACTGCCCTAGAAGAAATTCGTATGCTATCCAAACATTGGAACCACTGCTATCCGCGAAGGAAAGGTCCGATCACGAAATGTCGATGGTGTAGGCCCATCCATTGTTCATCTTGTCGACTCGTACGAAATCTTTCCATTTATGCCCGTTCACCGTCTTCAAACAATGCTTCACAAGAAGATTATTATCATCGATTGCTACCCATTGGTAGATGCAGATGATGAGTACGAATCAGTTGCTTTCTGCTATAAGATGAAGAAAGTCGTCAGCAATGATAAACGCATTATAAGTTTCTGTCGAAAACTTTGACAAAATTGGAAACGATCGCAAAATCTGGATTTGATGAAAAAAGTAAGAATAAAAACTGCCTCGCAGTACTCCTGTCTGCAGTATGCTTCCTACACGGAAATTCGATTTTCCAGAAGAAATGGAACTACTCATACAGAGACCAACCATATCCTGACAAACAGAAGACGGTGCGGCTTGACACATCGGTAGTCGTGTCACTCTATACTGGTTCCAATCACCGCCTTCATCGAGCGAAGATTAGACTCGGCCGTACGATGGAGAAGAATTCATATTATCAACAATGAATAGAAAGTATAGCTGCTGTATATGATGAAAACATTCTGAACGAAATCCTATGCAGATGTGCTTGGCAGATGAAGGAAGACCCGACTGCATACTACAAGCTGTTTACTGAATGGTTTAAAAGTTTTCGCCTCAGTTCCTCAAGCAAGAAGATCAAATCGACTCTCTATTACCACCAAGGAGTTGCTCGAAAAGAGAAAGAAACTAGAGCTGGATCCTATTGCAACATGTTCAACAGAGCTAGCAATAAATGCTAGTTGCACAAGAGGTTTGCTGAAAGATCTACATCGATATAGGCAAAGGAAACTATTAGAATCAGTACGAAAAAGAACCAGTCCTAAGAAACGGAAACTGTGCGAGTATAATGTTTTGTCAGCTCACATAAACGAACACGGGATCTCTAAAACTACCCATCATTGTATGTAAATGATAATGGAAACGTTCTACACCAATCCATTCTATTGTATAATCCATTCCCCGAACCTTAAAAACTCCTTGGAGAAAAACGACCTGGAATTCTTCGCCTTAACGTTTAACCTGCGATAAAAAGTGGGCAAAAAAGTACAACTCTAGGACGCGATAATATCAACGCCGACTTTCTCAGTGATGGAAGTAACGATTTACATGTACTCCCCGGTGTACTCTACAAGCTCTTCAAAAAGATGATCTTGTCGCACATATCAAGGACAATGGATGGGGTATAACCAGTTCAACAAGTAGCATTCGACAAAGATTTTGCTGCATTCCCCCGATGCAAAATGTGTCCAGGGTCACTGACGCTTCTCGGGAGTACCACTTGCTCTTAGTCGTCTTTTGTCAACTATTACTGTGTTAAGCAGCATAAAAACGAACGCAATCCTTTGCGCGTTCGTTAATCTAGAAGTGCACTTATTCTACGACGAAAATACAGTTTTTCGAAAGTGATGCTGAGATATTTGCAAAACTCGGACCCCAGGCCAGATCAAACCGCGAGTACCGTTTCCGGTGGCTTTCAGCTTCTCCATCGATCTATTGCCATATCTACAGGAAAAGGGATTCTAGAATACCACACCATACGGCCATAGTTGTTCAGTGTCGCAATGCAGCAAATAATAAAGTCACTCGATTGGGAAGAGAAAGGAATACGCATTGATGGAAAATTGCTGTCAAACCTTCGTTTCGCCGACGAGCTCGTCATCTTCTCAAGAATTACCGACGGAGCACAGACGATGATCAATGCGTTCACTGAAGCGTGATAAAACATCAGTCTACGCATAAATCGGAAGAAGACCCAGTTCATGAAGAACCCATGGTGCGAAGGCGAACACATGAAACTGGATGGTTCTCTTATTACAGGGGCCACCCATGAAGAACTACATGGAGGAGAAATTGGACAGAAGAAGCTGAGCAGCTTGGGCCGACTAGGGTTTCTTGAGAAAGACAACTGCTCTAAGCTTTTCTATTCAAGATTTCTATTCACTCCCAGCCTCTGTAATCTAAAGACGTAGGTTGATACATCAACTATATCAAGAGTATTGCGCATTACTTATGGAGCCCTCGAATGGTCTCTTCTGAAAACTAATCGACACACATAGCATCTAGCCGGAATGCGAAGCTCTTGATCTTCGAAAGCTAACTCATAATCAAAGCGCGAGAACACATATCAGTAGCGAGACATAAGTGAGCTGGTAATATAAGAAAAACAGACGATAAAAAGACGAAAAGAAATGCAGAGTGGGCTCCATGAAAATGCAGACCTCCCCTAGTGGCCACTTACACGTTGGGCGGACTTGTTTGCAAACAAAGTCAGTCAGGGGTACACGAAGCTGAAGTTATTTCACAAACTACGGTATGAGACTCCCATCGCTCAACCATGCTTGAACCAAATTACCGACTCGCACAAAGAATGCAGGGCAAAGAAACGAATGGAAAGTGTGCAAAATTCCGCAGAACTCGTGTAGACGCGCTGTCCATTATACAGTACTAAACAGGTAAGCAATATTAAGCTTTTAGTTGGAACAAAAATGGTTGGTATCTTTAGATCATTCCGAACAAAATAATGGTTATCCTGTCCCATCCAGGTAAAGTTGTGATTTTCTGAAGCCTGAAGACAGATATAGGTGAATATATATTCACTCGGAATTCGCGGGAATTCATATTCAATATATATCCTCCCAACGGTTTACCGCCTCGTCGTAGATGGGAGGTGTTCCTGGGTGTTTGGCTACCATGTACAGCGGGGGAATCATCCACCTGGCAGGGTCTCTCAGGCTGAGTCCGGCGTTTCCATCAGGAGGCCTAGCTAAGAGTAAACCAATAACAGGATCGACCACCGCCCTAGTATCAAAGTAGTCGCATGGAGGCAAATCTCCCTCGACTGTTTGTGGTGATAAAAACCTGGACTAGGCTTTGGTTAGGCTGACCTAAGGATTCCAGAGAACAACAATGGAACAATAGCCAATAAACCTTCGGAAAAGTAGAAATTATGCTGGGGCCCGCACAACCAGTGAGGATGAGCCCTCCAACTATCCAAGTAAGAAACAGATATTTCGTTCACAATTCTTTTTGTCAAGGCTCGAGCACGAGAGTGATTACAATATTCGCGACATTTTGGAGGGGTAGTGTCCACATATAAGAGTGGGCACAAATGGAATGGGCAATGGGAACGATACACTAGATAATTCCAGTTTAATTAGTATCAGAACTATTTCCATCCACATTTTTAAATTCAGTGAGTACCAGAACACCTTTTAAAACCACAAATTCTCTAACTATTCGAGAGCAGACCAAATCAAGACAGGTCAGATCAGAAAAAGCATTCATTGCGCTGATGCGGGAATTCCCATGTGTACTACAAGGCGCCTCAGAACAGTGCGGACACGCGCCACTCGTTATGGTTCGAAGGTAGGCAATAATAGTTAACAATAATAACCAAATCACCATGCCTCTCATCCCGCCGGCGTCGGAAATTTGATGTCAGACTTATCTGGCAAAACGTTCATTCTCTGCATTTCTACAAGTGATACTCTTGGTACTGACGAGTGGGTATGTCAAAAATATAGATCTAAAGAGATGCAGAGTGCCCACAAGCGTATCCAACAGCGATAGCCGTAGTGCCTAAAGTGTGAAAGACATAAGTAAGGTCATCTAGATCCTTAGATACCACATGGTCGAAGTCATATTAACTCGTATTATTATAATAATATCATTATAACACTATATTATATCAAAACGCTGCTATTTTGAAGACACATCGAACAATCAGCCAAGATTGACTCTTGCAAGAAGACATTTTCTCAATAACCAATTAACCGAAACCAGCTTCAATGCAACACAGGTGCCTGAACAACCAACAGTGAGAATAATAATAATAACAATACTTCCTTCATACTTGAATGGACTGTCCTCACTAGTCGTGCGGGCGGCCCAGTATAATCTTCATGTTCCGGAAACTTGGTTAAGACATTGTGGTTCCTGGAATCCCAAGGTCAGAGTCTGCCCCAGGTCTTCAACACCATAAGGTAGCCGCCGTCCTTGTGGATCAGGGGAAGATTTGCCACAATGCGACTTTGGTACCAGAACTGTGGTGGCTCCTGGTATTAGTTTACTCTTAGTTAGGCTACCTGATGGAAACGCAAGACGCCTTCTCAGCTTGAGAGATCTTGCCAGGAGGATGAATCCCTCCGCTGTACATCGCAGTCTGACACCCAGGAACACCTCCCAGCCACGATGAAAGGGTAAGCCGTTGATAGTAAGAATAATAATCCAGCGTTAACAATGTAACAATAATTAATAAAAGGGAGTAAAGATAGTAATAATAAATATCATCTACAATTGTAATAGTGATTAAAAATAGAAGCAGGTAACACAACAAAAAACTAATAATAAAATAAACGCCTTCGATTTTAGTCAGAGGTCAATATAACGAGGATTACCCACCATCGTTAAGAGGGTCCTAGTCCGTAGGTTTCCAGAAACTCGAGCAGAAAAAAACCTCCTCGACCAGGAAAACACGAGTGTGACGAAGACTATAAGTAGTCATTCAAGAATCGCGAAAGGGTACACAAGTAAATGGAGAAATAGGAGGTAAATCTAAAATGACCATACGATGTTATGAAGACTTTATTTGAACCCTCAAATTCATTACAAAGCACTAATAGACAAAATAAGCGATAAATATAACGCTTTCATGATGGGCACTATATCTAAGTCTAGAATTAAAAATGAGAAATATTAACTCGAAACAAAAACGAGGTAAGCAACGCAAAGCGCACCTTTGTGAGCAATGAATGGGAGTAGTTCGATGCGGTATACTACAAAACACCTCTACGAAGTGTACTTAAACGATCAAAAAAGAACAATGAAATATGAAGTCTACCATATTCTAAAGGGGAATTTATACGAGGCAAAATGCATACCCCACAGAGGAATTCTGAGGAAAGAGGGGACGATAGCAGAAATTCGATTAAACCCAAAGAATTCAAGAGCTGTTGAGACGCGACGGATATCCATAGGCAAGCTACCTAGAAACAAGGCATAGCTGTTGAGAAACTTCACGACATATAAGATAGAAAATAGCTGGTTTTACATGAAATTATGCCACTAAGTTCAGTAACAGCTCAGTATAAAAAATGTTGCCCCAATAAAATACTAGAAAACAATATTTTCAAGGAAAAGAGAAAAAGTCATCTAGCACCAACTCACCGTCAATGTCCTTATAACCATATTCCTCAGCAAGGTCGTAAGTCATCAAAACTTTCCCTGACTTTTTCTGTACTTTTCTATCCGTAGCCAACGCCACAACGGCTTTGCCGGCAAATTCGGTAGACTCGCTCTGCTTGAAAGCTTTGTCCAACTGATCCTAAAATAAATGTCTACATAGTTCCCAATATCGGCTCATTAACCTCGGCATTGGATTATAAATGCGTCGTTCTCTTTCTCAGCAATCGTGAGATTGTTATACAGCATACATTTACTTCCATGCAATAACACACATACAACACAATCGTAGCTGACGTTTCGGCAGAATCGCCAGAGTACAAGTAAGATATTAACAGATAATAGAGAAGATCAGATAGCTTACTAGGACCAGTACAACACCATAAGTTCCCGATTTTCGAAAGAAGTCTTCGAGTAGAGGAATTTTATGTTACCATTTCTGCACTTGATTCAATGTGCACCGATTCTATCACATGGACTCGTGGATATCAATGTAGAAACATGCACCATATTTCTACAGACAGGTTACAGTTGTACTTTCTCACACCTCCATGAGAACGTTTCTCCATCTATAACGTAACAGCCTAAGCACTGCTTAACAGTTGATAATCGCACTTCATACTTGCCTACTACTGATTCAGACAAACACTTGATCACCTACGTTTTAATTAAATGCAACAAACGTCCCAAGACTCGCAATATAAGCAACAAGCCTATAATTGTACTGTTCAAATGTTATGCCCATATGTTATACTCTTAAGTAGTTCAAATCGCCACAAATACCCACTATCAGCAGTCCAGCATTGTAACTAACACTGTAACGATTAATCAACTAAATAGCCGCTGCACTAACTAAGTTACTATCCCATCAATGAACCACTAAAAACTGCAGTGTTGAAAACTACAATATATTTGGTATAGCGGTCACAAACACCACTGCGTAACGTTCTTCGAGTCTTTTGCGTGAACGACATAATTCGTAAGTCGAGGTGCAACGCTAAAGAATCCAAGAACGCTCGAGTTAAATAAAATAAAAAGTACCCAGGATGGACTTTGTATTAACCTCGGCATTGAATAATGAATTCGTTGTTTTCTCTCTTAGCAATCGTTATTGTTACGTGTGTGTGATATGTGTGTTATTGTATGGAAGTAAACGTATGCTGTTTAACAACCTCGCGATTGCTGACAGAGAAAACGAGAATTCATAAAATAAAAAGTTTTGGTGAGAATATAACCCCTGATTTCAGCGGACAACAAGTCACCACAGACTTCAGTTAGTTTTCGAATAAGCTGCATATATAACGTTCTTCCGCACTTGTTTTAATCTATTTTTTTCATCCATTATAAACACCGTAACTGAATACTTTTCTGCGGAAAAGGAAGCACACGGAGCCAATGCAAAACATTCACCTTGAAAACAATGAACTGTCCGCGTCAACAAAAAATGCAACGATGAACACTAACGTAAAAGAAAGGCAATATTTACCTTCGACTGCTGAACCATTTTTTCCAGTTTGTCCTCTTCACGTAATATCTCAGAGAGTTCAGTTCGAACCATACCAGGCCACAGAGACACTACAGAAACTCCATAAGGTTGTAACTCAATCGCCATGTCAGCCGACATTCGATCTAACTATAAAGAAATTCGAACTGGTAATCAAAAACAGCTAGCACAATGACTGTAGAACGTTGTAGTCTTGACATTGTGGTTTGGGGTTGTAATTCATCATTATTCAAAATAATTCAAAGAACGATCACTTACTAAAGCAAACAATGAAATCCTCGAGGAAAATGCAATGATAAAAGCAAGATAAAAACAACATGTGGACTCACGTTCACGTGAATGATTTTCGACAAAATACCAATTCAGTAATAGTGAAAATGATAAAGACCGGGAAACTTAAGCGAAAATCTTTAACCTGGAAACATCATGCAAAGTGTTCTTATTTTCCTAGAAATAATGAAATCAAGAAAAGAAATCCAAGTGAAGAAAGCAAAAGCTACAAACAAAAAGTCATACAAAACTAAAACCCTATTTTACTACCCGTTCCTTTCCACGTATTTCAACAGAACAACTTTGTATGCCATAATATGTTAAAACCTCCACTTTAAAGCTAGGCCCTTTCCACTCGTCACTTGGTTTAGTCCCAGATTACATTGTTGTTTTGTTGTATACATACCTTGGTATAAAAATCGATGATGCGTTCTCTATAAAAAAGTCAACTTGCAAATGTTTTCCAATTTCATTTAAATGTATTACGTCGCACTGAACAAAAAAAAGGATCAATCGAGGTAGTGAAAGTGGTACCGTTAATTACGGAACTGCTCTATCCACTAAGGAGCAGGTTCGAGACGAGCTGATTCCATTTAATCCATATACGAACGCCCTAGCATAGCTATCTCAGGACTCCAAAAAGAGTCTACCCGAAAAGCATTGAACGGAACTCTTGACGAGAATGGACTATGAAGCAGCAACTGCAGCCATGCATAAAAAAGGTTAGAAGACCGCGTATCGCGGATGCGCAAACCAGTAGTGAGCAAGAAGTGCTGGGTTCTGCACAGTGTGGTTAATGTAATGCCGGATCATGTGATAAAATAAAGAAATAAACAACACAGAAGTCGAGAACAAGGACTGACAAGGCAAGAAAAAATTGTGGAAGAACTCCGATCAAAGAAATAATATGAATAATTCCTGCATAAATAGTATGAAAAGCTCCTGCGGAGCTCTAAAATCCCGCTATCTACTAAGAGTCGTACTCATTCTCTACTCGACCCAGCTCAGAAGGAACAACGATAGTATACCTAACTCATCTAGAAAGTAACAAGATGACATCCAAAAGCCTATGTGAAAAATGTACCGCTGCTTTTCCTACACCATACGGAACATTGAAGGTGTATTGCAGACCGCCCGCAGATGATATGTTGACAATCAGACCAGATCTAAAGGTAACAATTGAGAGCATGGAAACAATAATGCTCCTGGAACGAAGACTTGTTTTAAAACGATATTTCGCAAGTGTGACATTTCATCATACATTCAAATAGTTCTACACTAGCGGCTTAAAAAACGTACATAGTACAACCATAAAGCAGCAAATTAATTTTTTACGGAATACTATTCTCCAAACCATTCGTTTTTTAGCCTGCAATATCAAGAGTATATGAAATAAAAACAGTGGTGTTAAACAAAATCCGCTGTCTGATCAGACTAAGAAAAAAATAAGGAAACTGTCGAACAATCTGCAACAAATAGCCTACACGTACAGAAACCTCACTTCCTCTTCACCATCATTCGAGCTGCATGTACGCTGCAGATGTAGTTGTTCCGCAGCCCTACATTATTAACTGAATCCCAAAGTAAAGGATCTGCTTCAAAAAATGGAACTGAGCCAGCATCAGCCATGTCCTTAAAATATTAGCTACAAATCGTTCTTCGTGGGTAATAGAAAATTGGAATAAGTAGCGTAAAAATACAGTTAAAAGATTCAAATAGATCACACTAAGTAACCTGGACACCTGAGTAAGCTGAATTGACTAAGATGTTGAGAGCTCCTCCATTTTCCTTATGAATACGATCGAAAACCTCGGCAATCTCTGTATGATTAGTATGATCGCAGTAGACCGGGACTGCCCTACCACCTCTTTGTCGAATGTCTGTAAAAAACAATAAGACCTAGAAGAAGTAATGAATGAAGAAGAAAATGAAGATAAAGAAGCTGTTCCTCAGGTAGTAATGTTACAAATAAGGGTTTAGTGGATGTGTTTAGCAGCAAAAAGGTTTGAACAAAACCTAGGACGAACGATTATATAACAAACCAACCATCCGCAGTAGTCTCAAGTGTGGGTAGATTTCGATAACGACTCTGCAGACTATTTGCTGGCTTCCTGCCGGTAATATATACCGTTGCTCCCGACTGACCTAGCTGTAGAGCTATGCCTCTCCCTAAAAACCTTCCAACTTTAGTAGTTTAGTGTACCTACTTCTTACACTAGGGTATAAAACTATCTAAACTTCGAATAAAGTTGATGTATTGCATCAAATCTGGACATGAAAACGATCATACAAGCTGGTCCAAATTCTGCCAACCTTCTCATTCATACCCAAAACGATAAGTTTTTATTTAAACCGAAGATTTGTACTCCTCAAAACACAGAAAAAAAAAATACTCGGCAATATCATCATACGCCCATTAAACAAAAGAATAGAAAACAAAACTGTGCTCAAAAAAGACTTTAGAGAAAAAGAAAAATAAGATACAACCATATCAACGAATTCACCTATCCCTCTGCTTGCACCTGTGACCAAAGCGATTTGACCTTCCAGAACTCGACTCATTTTCAACGATCACAGCTGAAATGACTGAAAGACAAAGAAAATTCAAAAAGCAAATAATGTGATCGTCAAAAACGATTATTTAGGTTGAAAAAAGACAGCAATATAATGTTATTATAGCTCAGTTACTGTCATTCAGTAAAGAATACCTGGGAAGAAAATTGTGATGGATGGCTTTCACATCAACCGTTGAAATCTACTAAAAAGTACTGCCATTGTCACGTATTACTAAGCTGAATCGTACAATATGGAAATCCCACAGATTTGAGAGTACGATTTAGAACGCTAGAAAAGGACAGAGGATAAAGCTCTCAGCGTTGATCAACCTCCAAGGGATGCGCCATGCATTCGATTACATTAAGCATCCTTGGAGGTGACTGGATGCACATCTGGTCATTACAATGACTCCCGTTAACTTACCGATGTATCGAGATAGTGCTGCCATCCTCCCAGACTCCCAGACAAGTCTGGTACCACTGGGAGGAATGGAAGGCTTTGTGGGCCAGGGGCACGGGAATCAATCTCATATGTATTGCAAGGCGCTTCCAACCAGTGCACTCAGTAAATCTTCCACTTTTCCCTGCAGTGTGCAAGAGTAGCCCAGTGGGTTCTGCTCGTTCTAGGAACTCATTGAGCATCACATCACTCTTTCAGGCTTTTCGTGAAGAACTCTGACTATCGGATTGGTGGTCTTCGTGCAGTGCGTTTCACATCCCGAGGAATCCAGTCACTAACCGCTCTTGTCAATCGGTTGTCATTCATACGCATTACGTGTTCGGCCCATCCTATCTTCGGTTATTTGGCGTACAGAATTGAATCTTTTGTTTTCGATCTTTGACGCAGGTCGGATCACCGGATCCTTTCCTCTAATTGTGTGACACGGGTATTCCTAACATCGTCTTTTCGACTACGCGTTCAGTAACGCTGAGTCATTTTTCATTTTGTTTACGCAGCGAACAGGCTTCTGAAGCAAGTTAACGCAGGAAGTACCGATCAGTCGAAAAGGTGGGCACGGGGTCGGGTGTTCTTTGTTCTGCTCACCACATCTTCGATGCTCTTGAAAGTTCACCAAGCCGTTGGTTTCCTTCTGCTCAGCACTGGAGCTAAGTCGTTGATCAGGTTGACTTCGCGACCTAGGTAGACGTACCTGGAGCATTCGGAGATAATCGTTACGTTGAGCGTAAATGGGGCATACAAAACCAATCCGTTCCTCATGAACAAAGTTTTGAGAGATTTAGTCGAAAACTGACTATTCCACAGGCTTCGTTAAAGTCGGCAAGCATTCGTTCCACTTGGCTGCTTGATGTTATAAGGGCAATGTAATCAGCAAAGCGAAGATGGTGTAATTGCCAATCATCGATTTCCATTCCATGTTATCCCACTCCAGTGTTCGCATGACGTTCTCGAGGGTGGGAGTGAATAATTTTGGCAAGATGGTATCGCCTTGCCTAATCCCTCTTCTGACGTCGTTGTACTATATCGTTGTAGAATGGTGATATCTTGGCTGTGAGATTGTTGTACAGTTCACGACGAATCTTTATGTATTAAGTAGGGACTCCCTGACTGTCAAGGGCTTCTACGACTGCTTCTATCTCTACTGAGTCAAAGGTCTTCGTCAAATTGGTGAAAATGAGACAGAGCGGTCCTTTTTACTCTAGCAATACCTGGATGAGTCCTGTTATCGTGTGGGTATTGTCCATCATACTAAATCCATTTCGAAACCCTGCTTGCTCACATGCATACCCTTTGCCCAGTGCTGTGTCATTGCTGTAGGATGGTGCTGATTGTCATGATAAACTCAGAGAACCGCTCACCTTGTTCGTTACATTCTAATCTGTGGGTTCCAATATGACGTTCTTCAGACGATCTTCTTGGTCAAATCTTAGCCTTGAAATCTCCAATGATGACCCTGAAGAATGCATGGTCTTCTCTGTAGAACTTCTCCAAGTCCATATGAAACGCGTCGAATTCCTCCTCGTTATAGATTGATGTCGCCGCGTAGGCGACAAAGATTTTCAATGGTTGTATTGATCCACATCTCTTCAACCGTAAACATCCGATTCGTTTTGTTAGTTGTTCGCATGAATCAATGTTCATGGACAAACTCGTGTTGACGAGAACGCCGACACCGCCGACTTCTCTACTGTCTCATGTTCCGAGGAACAGTTCTTCTCCAGTGTCATAGACGGCGTTGAATGTGTAACGTCGTCTCGCCTCGGCCAGGCCGATGACGTCGTACCATATCATTCTTGCTTGCATGAGCAAGTCTTCTAACCAGAACTATGATGCAAGTGTACGTGCATTGTAGGTACAGATCGTCACCTTAGTTCTTCGTGATCCAGGCAGCTTCGATTGGTCTGAGGTTTCGGCAGCCTCTCTGTACTCGTCCTACCCAACGCTGCAAAATTGGGGGCTCTTTCTGGGTAAGGAGAATGAGGCCCATTCCTTTTACTGTTTTTAGCTTCGTGATACCCACGCATAGCTTCCTGGGCTCAGAATGAGGAGGCTAGGTATACTCACGGGTAGCTTGCCAGGCTCTCCCAGAGTGCACATGGAGTTTATTTGTTGGAAGCGACTCTAACCGCCTCCCATATGTTTCCCTGTCGCTTAATTGCAGGCTTTTGACCGAATTGACTCACAGAATACAATTTGCATAAACTAGAACGCACTCGCACACGCGTGCATGAATATGCCTCGTAAATATAGAAGGTATGTGCCAAATCGGAACAGCAGAAACAAGAAATCCCTCCCCTGGATCCAATTGTGTCTCAGGTCGCTTTTAGTCAACGACTAACCCACAATCCACAATCCACCAGCTGGGGACGCGCCAGGATTCCTCGCGACTAGCCGGCTCTAGATCCCTCATGTGAGGGACCTCCATGGTACAAAATATAGAGCCAGATATTATTATACAACCCAAGAAAAGTATAATAAAATTATAGATTAAAACGGAAAGAAGGAAAGGGAACAAATGGAATGAAGGCACCAAGGTAGGTAATCCTTCCAAAAAATGATTAAATGACGAAAGGCATTAAAATATGAATAGCTAATGGGAGATTCTGAACGAATTCTTCTTTCTAGTGAAGGACTTCATGCAAGAGTAGTTCTACTTACTTGGATACTTGGACGAGATAACTACCTATAAGCAAAATGTATAAGAGAGCTTTGGTCTCGGCACAAAATACTTACTTGGATGCTTGCCTGGCTTTTCAACGGTTGTGCGTGTTCCGGCATAATCTCCATTTTTCAGAGTTTTGCTAGTTTAGCCATTGTGTTTCCTTGGAGTTGCGAGGTTAGCCTGGCTAATGTATGCCCCATATCTTCACCACCACAGGAAGTCGCAGCCCTTGTGGATCAGAGAGAGAAATTTGCACCATGAGACTAGTTTGATAGCAGGACTGTGGTGGATCTTGGATTTGGCTCACTCTTAGCTGGGCTTCGTGCTGGAAACGCCAGTCACCTTCTCATCTTGGAAGACCCTGCCGGGAGGATGAATCTCATCGCTGTACACCGCAGTTCGACACCTAGGAACATCACACAGCTACGATGAGGCGGTAAACCGTTGTGAGGTTAGTTCTACTACAAATCCAAATTACGGATAGGGACGGATTTATTCCATAATTTCGCTGCTAACCATGAAGTACTGTATCACTTTAAGCAAACCTTAGTAATTAACGTTGAAGGTAACATGGTTGTAATGTGGAGAAGAAAAAAGTAAACAAGAAAACGGATATCCCCAGCCGCAGGTGCTAAGTCGACATAGTGATTGGAGCGTGATATGGAATTGGGTCACATGTGCGTTGAGAGAGCCAAAGAAGAAATACGAATTGTTCGTCCTTGAAAAAACATTAACGGGACTTCAGTCCTGGTATTGCCATACACTATAGACAGTAGGTCACCTGATAATCGATTTCAGTTAAAAGAGAGGCAAGAAAGCTGGGAATAAAACAGGAGAAGACGAAATCGCATGCAAATATTTGGACATCGTTTTCATCATGGTCAGTCAATCTATTTCTCATGTTCCACGATATTTTTCCGACTGAGGATTCCGAATACTATGCCTGTGGATTTTACAAGAATGAAAAACAAACTGTTTTAAGATGAAACGCGGGTCCCTTCAACAACACTGACCATGGTCGAAGTTCCTATCCTACTGAGTGAACGTCCATTCCTAGAATCTCTGATTTCTTAGTCGACTCAATACACGCTACAACTAAATCATGTAAAATTTCTGGAATTCCAGGAGGAAATTGTGAGAAAACAAGATCCGAAGGTCCGAACATATCATTTCTCTTCCACATGTCAATGCCGTTTCTCACAGATTTCTAGTAGTTAAATACGTTTGGGTACTGTTGCTACACAGAAAACTCGGAAAGAAGAAAGATGATTGACTTTCCCACTAGTAGCTCCTAGTCGATGAAGGGTACGTTGGTTGGCATGTGACTATCTATTCGATAGTACACGACAAATTCTAGCGTCTACACGTACACATGTGAACCGAATCAACGTCCACACGTGCACATACGAACCGACACGTACACACATACACTCATACATGCATGCATACATACACACACGCACACACGGAAGAAAATACGTCTAGTTTCAACGACCTTACATCGCATTTGTAATTATCTATGTTGTAAAATTAAAGTTACGTGGAATTGAATAATTAGCATTTGAAGAAGGATTCCCATACATCTTAGAATTTCCCTTAGTTTCCCATTCCTTCTCTTCCATTTTCCCAAATGACTTTCTTTTTGCGTGGTCGCTGGTTACTACGTCTCAAATCGTCTGAAATGTTATCCCATTGGCACGAGTCCTTCAGTAATTCGGGTTTCTTCGGATTTTTGTAGTTCTAAGAAATACACAGGACGTGGTCTGCTCGGTCGTTATTTTACCTTCAAACTTTTTAAATATGTGATTAAAGAAGTATTAATGAAAAATTGCTCTTCACGTCTTTAGAGAAAACATTTCTTGTTAGGAGTCCCAGTATTTGCTGGAAACAGAAGTGAGACCAAGAGGGCACGAAAAAAAAAAGCGGGCTCTTCAAGCGTAGAACTGAACTGTGCTGACGGAAGCATACTTGCGTTCCTCTTTTCTATCGTGTTTTGTAAGGTTATAGTTTTGTTACAAGAATGCTGAAATATATGCAGAAGCTGGAACCTCAGGTGCACTTGGAACTCGTAAGTACTCTTTCAGGGAACTCAACTGAATTCATGGCCGATTTGTGCTCCGTAGTCATTTCCATCAACGAGCGACTGCAGATGGCACTGTTAGTGCAAGGGCCTCACTGGTGCACTGGGAAACAATAGAGCTCCAGAGAGAGTAATCGCTCGTTCGAATCTGGACTGATGTCCAAATTTTGCAAATATCTCAGCATCATTGCGGTTGTATTTCACATAATACCTTGCAGTGGAAAATAATAGACGGTATATAACAAATTAAATGTTGTGACTTAAACAGTGAAAGCTTGCCAAACTATTTGTTCCTATGTTGAAAGCCAGACCACTTTCGGCCACATCTGACTCATAGATAATACATATTGTACCAGATGATTTTTTTAAACTGCCCGTACATATGCGGTGCAGAACACTGCACCATTAGATCCGTTTCCTCGCATCCATAACCTGGGAAGGATTTCGGATTTGTGTGTGAGTTCGAGATGTTCTTCTTATTTTGAGGATCTTTGCTCTTCTTTGTGAATGTCGTTGAATGCTGATAGGGTCAATTTATCCTGTAACATCGGCATTTCAGTGTATTCCCATGTCTTTACCATTGCCACTATTCGTATTTGTGTTTATGAGTAGAGACATCTGGCTGCACCCATTCGTCGTGCGCAATCCTTTCCTCGGCTTAGAGATTTTCGTACGCAGCTTACCGACAACAATATCCGTGGATTAATGAAGAGTCTAGTCCGAAAATGCTTTTTTACAGGTTATTTACATGTAAATATTTATAAAAGGCGAGATTTCTCGCACAACTCTTGAGAGGACATGGGTTGTGGGAAGACACCGATTAAAACTATTACGGTAGAATGCCGTGGCGAAACAAATCTGTGCACTGAAGTTAATGCATATTCTCAGGCGATGAAATCGAACATCATTCAAAATACATCGACTTCATGAGCTGAAGAAAATAATAACATTGTTTTCATGGCCAGTTAGTAATTTATGGATGTGTTTCATAAATTTATTGTCGGAAAGTTTATGTAAAGGATAAAGCCCTCGGCGTTGATCAATCCCTGAGGGACGCGCCATGCATTCGACTTCGTCAGTCACTGCTAAAGGTGATTTAATGTACGTTAAGCCTATGCAATGACTCGCGGGCTTACCGATGTATCGAGTCAGTGCTGCTAGACTCTCAAACAAATCTGACACCAATTTGTCGCACCTGACGGTATGGAGCGCTTGGTGATTCCGGGGCATGGGATCGAACGAACGACTCGTGTTTATTGTGCAGTGAACCTCTAACCATGGCGTTATACGCGCCTCTGGAAGGGTTTAACAAAATACAAATCAAATCGATCAAAAACGAAAGATTAAGCCATGACGTGTGACTTTTTATTTACCGTCCTTCATTTTTTCACTGCTGGACATGATGTAAAATACATCCACGATGAATCATTTGAAAAACGGACCAAAGGTTAACTTTGAACCTGCGGTTGCACTGTCTAGTGATTAACGTATCACTGCACCGCTGAGACCCTTGTTTTGCCTTTCTCTCGGCCTAGTTTTTACCCAGATCTGGCCTGTTTTCCGAGTTATGCAAATATCTCAAAATCATCGTAGTTATATTTTAATTCATTTGAACTCCAACTTTCTTCTGGTATTTGCGTGAATAGTTTCATACAAGTACGGCGGCTGCAGTGATCTGTTAAAGCCATTAGCACATAGTCATTGTGTCTTCTCATAAACACCCCTCAAATATTATCGTAAGGAATTCGTCGTTTTCTCCCTCAGCAATCGCGAGGTTGTTAAACAGCATACGTTTACTTCCATACAATAACACACATACAACACAATCGTAGCTGACGTTTCGGCAGAATCTGTTGTTTGAATCTGTTGAAAAACCTGAAAAAAAATCTGAGAATCTGTTGAATCTGCTGTTTAACACGTCGCGATTGCTGAAAGAGAAAACGACGATTTCATAATCAAATGCCGAGGTCAATAGAAAGTCGATCCTGGGTACTATTATCGTAAGGTTTATTTGAACAGAAAATTGCAGTATGCGACATCCCAGCTATTTGATGAGTATGTCACTACACTGTCATGATATCTGGATGATCTTTCAAAGTGGTATAAAATTCTCTTCCTGTTACAATCTAACTATACACACTTAATTCTTTTTTTCATTAATCACGGAAAGAATATATCAGCACAATGCCATTCTATCTATTGAAGTTATTAGATAAAGAAATCTTTTTCGTCCTGAAAATTCAACACCGTCTACGGAGTTGTGTAAATATTTTGAGTACAGTCACTGCTGGGCGCGTGTGTGGTTGGAGGCGCCACTGCGACACACATGTGAATTCGATCCTTGCACCCATGGTCCACCAAGCCTTCCATTTCTCCGGGGCCGGCAAATGGGTATTAGACTTGTCTGAGAGTATAGCAGCACTGGCTCGATACATCGGTAGGCCACCGCGAATCATTGTAAAGGCCCGGTATGCATTCAGTCACCTCCAACGATACTTAATGAAGTCGAATGCATGGCGCATCCCTCATGGATTGATCAACGCCGACAGCTTTAGAGTTTTTTTACCACCTCCCCTGTGAGTAGCACAGATTATTTACTAGCTATCTTCTGTTTAAAAAACAATTTCATATTTAAGTCCTTTGCTGCGTAAACTAGCAATAACTTTACAATTAACGTGATTTCGGTGATAACGGGTAATTTAGAAGTAAGAAATCCACTGGTATGGGTAGCGCTGTCGGTGAATATTTTGAATCCTCAAAAACGGTGAATTCCGAAGGTATGAAAGTTTTCGAATTATCGGTCTATATAGGGGTTTAGGGGTTCACGTATTACTCACTGCACCACTGAGACCCTTTGCCATTACATGTATCCAGAGTGTTGTGTACCACTTGTGAATCAGCATCGCTTTCACGTGTACTTGCTATATCAGCTATTACAGAGCCTTCGGACGAACTTTATTCACAAGCAGCTGAACCAACATTTCAAGCATCAAAAGTCTTTCTTTTTGGAAAACAGAGAAAGGCCCACGTGGCAAATTAAAACAAACTCGAGCATTCTGCCTTGAACCAGTAATTATTCGGATCTGACAACTGACTCAAACAGCTATATTCCACGAAGCCAATCCTCTTCATTTCTGGTGCATCGGCCTAACTGCTCCAACATATTCCAGCTGTTGACGATCACTACCTAAGTAAACAATCTGTATTTAGATTTCGTAAGGTTCCCAAAATTTTCTTATTTCGCTCCCTTTTGTTGCATGCGGATACCATGAAAGTGAATTGTTGTTCTCGATCGACGAGTCGAGGATCTGCCGTCTTCTTTCCGTACTGACATGTTGGTGCCGAACAAGTGTGGATTCTCAGAACTCCGAGATGGCCGTACCAGTTCGTTCCTCGGGCTTCGTCACTGAGTGCAATTAGCCTGAGTGGATCGGAGTGAGGAGTGCTGCCTAGCGACTGGGATCGTCGCTCAACGACATTGGAACGAATCCGGCGATTAGTCGGTCGAGTGATCGTCGACGACGTACCAGGCTTAAGTAATCCTCGCATATTCGACAAATTATGTGGAAAACGTCCATGAAACTCCGATAAGAACTTAATACAAAGCGGTGATATGAGCAATGATCCTTCGTCGTTTGAACAAAACGAGGGTTAATATGTTGCCGAATCGAAATCATTCTCCGTATTCTCGCACTGCAACATCATTTATCATATTCATAACTAAGCAGCATAGGAACACCTTTATGAGAGAACTCATCTTGTCCTTCAATTTCACCATAGTTTTGCCTTAATATCTAGTATTGAAAGTATTCCTACCAGCGGTTTGCCACCTCATCGTGGCTGGAAAGCAGAGGATTTCACCGTCTAACAAGGTCTCCTAAGTTGAGAAGGAGTCCGGCGTTTCAATCAGGGAACCTAGCTAGGAGTAAACCAATACCAGGATCCACGACGTCCTACTATCAAATTCGTATGGTGGCAAAGCTCTTTCTGATCCACAAAGGCGGCGGCTACCTGTCGTGGTAAACGACCTAGGGGAGACTTTGACTAGGCTGACCTCTGGTTTCCAGGAAACCACAATGGCTTAACGAGCAAGTCTCCGAAAATTGGAGATGCTTCTGGAGTCTGCAGAACCAGTGAGAACGGACCATCCAAGTGTGTATCAAATATGAAAAGTAATGGAATAGGTAGCATGGCAGCATTTGTTTTAGCTCGTTCCGACCTGTATGGGTACTATAGTGTCCACATTGAGTTTAATGGGTTCCAAGAATTTTTTCCGGACAATGTTATTCATATTCACAAATAGTTAAAAGCAGATTAAAATAATATGAGTCAGAGCAGAACATACATTCTCTGCATTTAGTGATTTACAAAAAAACACTTTTTTTTTCGAAAAAGCTCATTGACCGATGATTTAATTAACAATGAACTGTTAACGTTGCCAAACCGACTTTCACTTAACCTAGGCGTTAAGCCTCGTTAACGCCAGCCGAATGAGCCTTATATAACAATCTCGTGAAAGCTGAACAACTCAAAGAGATGCAGTGGGCTGTTATTTCAGCTTAATCCCTATGATGAATCATGGTTATTTTACAGAATATACGGGTATAAAAAGCTAAAAATGCTTCCAAATGTCGGCAGCAATGCGTTTGGGCCAACATGAGTAACACACGGTGAATAACACGGTGAACGTTTGAACAAAGCCATTTGTACAATTCTGTCATGATCAGAACCCTTCAAACCTTTACTTATTGCAAAAATCACTTTTTATGATCGAAATACCAGAAATATATTTATTTATATGCTTTTATAAACTGATTTTCTTTAGCTGATGAGAAGTTGGTGTAGATCTTCGTTGTCGTTGTCATTGCTGTTGGTGTTGTTGGCCGATGGCTGACGTTTCGGCGATTTTGCCTTCTTCAGAGCCGTGATGTTACGAGTGGGACTCCCAACGACAACGACAACGAAGACCTATATTAACCTCGCATCAGCTAAAGAAGATCAGTTTAGTTCATAAGATCATATAAATAAATATATCAACTATCAATATCGAGCTTTATAAAAAGTCGGTCTTTTGAAATACCAGAAAGTCTGCAGTCGACAGAAATTGCTCGCAATTAGTTGGGCCAACTACGAAAAACGGTAGCGGGCAGAATAGGTTAGTATAAAATACTTCATGGCCTTCTCAATCCGCACTAAATATTCTATTTCGCTAACGCATTCAAGTGCTATTTTAGTTAATTTCGCATTTATCGTAATTCGACTACAATACTTGAGTCTTTTTAAGAGTAAACGAGTGATAAAATCTAACAGATATGCATTTTCCACCGCTGCATTAATTATAGCAGTAATTGCTAGGTGAGAGAATATTTGGCAGATAAACAAGTTTGGGTTTATATCTTTGTCATAGCACACGTTTAGCAATCGACCGACCACATGTTCCTTGTATTGATGGATTCAAAGGCAGTTACATTGAAAGTGGATTTTTTTGCTTGATTACATTGCGGCGCGTGTAGCTCATTGGTTAGAGTAGCACTACAACACAAACGTTATCTTAGGTCCGGTGCTGCATGGCGGGCTCATCTAGCCTCCCATGCCTCAGGATCGGCCGAATCGGCACTTGTCTGCGAGAATCGTAACAATGATTTGATATAGGAATAGGCCATAACAAGTAACTATGTATGTTAGATATGAATTCAATCACCTCTAAAGATGTTTAGCAAAGTAGAATGCAAAGTACATTCTCGATGGATTGATCAACGCCGAATGCTTCTTTTTTTTTAAACAACATCTATGTATAGCGGTAAAGGCGCCCGTGGTATAGTATAGTATATATCCCACTTTCTGGAAGGAACAAATAATTTCAAACACAATGACCAACGTCGTGTAGACTGAAGTATTTCATTGACATGACTTGATTTCAAAAATGAATTTGTAAACTTTTAAAAGGTTAGTTAAAACGGTTTTAAACCATAAATGACAACGAATTGCTGATGGCACCGATCGACAAATTAGCTGAGAGAGAGACGAAACGAAGGACCTGCAAGGTGTGGTGGTGAACGCGTTACCCCGTTAAAAGAAAGAATAGAAAGAAAAAATGACGCGTTAGATTCGCACCGCAGACAGCTGTGGTATAGTATTTACTAAAAGGGCGCGTGTGGTACAGTGGTCGGATGTGCCCTGCAACACACGCGTGGAATCGATCCCTGCGCCCATGGCTCGCCAAGCCTTCCATCCCTCCAGGGTCGGCAAACACTGGCTCGATACATTGGTAGGCCACCCCAAGTTACTGTAAAAGCCAGACATGCATTCAACCACCTCCAACGATGCTTAATGAAGTTGAATGCATGGCGCATCCTTTGGGGACTGATCAACGCCGAGGGTTTTATCCTTTATCCTTTATGTATAGTGGTATTGTAAGATATGGGTTCAATCTATTTCGCAGTTGTCCACTAGCCAGTTAACTAAACGAAGCAATCGCTATTGCCCTGCAATACTGCTAGCCCAAAGTCTGCACACTATGTTGCAATTCTAAATGACTGATTACTATCTATGATGTGAGCGTAGAAACCTGGACACTCCATAACAGGATTACTTTGAAATTCCAGAATACCACGCTAGACAACACCAAGCGAATTGGATGAAGATAGACGACGAAATGTTCACAACCCTCAAGAAAGCCCATTCACCAATCAGACCTGTTGTGAATAGTGACATAATTAAAAGTTAAGAAACGAACGAGAGGAAAAATGATGCTCGTCGTTGGACCATCTAAGTATTTAAATACAACTATGAACTGAAACAAGCTATAAAGAAGATAGTGCGAAGATAGTATCTATTCTTTGCCTTGTTTTCATCCACATTTTTACGCAAAAAACTGGTTTTATTCAAACGATATATTTACTGGACCAGAAAGTTCACATAGAGGAACGTTTCGGGCTTTTGATACCGCTCCTGCTATGGCGTGAATTCTAGCCAATGCACATGATCACTAACTACTCCATTAAAGGTTAAAATTAACAGCATATTCACATTAATAAAGTATTTTCCCAAAACAATGATAATCCTCACCTGCTTCAAAAAATCGCAAGTCTCCAAACAACTCCGGTACAACAACAGAACTGATGATAAGACAGGTGATACTAAAACCACCTTCATCACCTGCATCATTAATCTGTGAGTAATTCGTGCTAACACCAGTAAGGCTTCCATTAATCCTTGTCGTAAAACGGTTATGTCGCAAATATCGCGTGTGCTGGAACACGAAACGCACCAAACTTTTCGCATAAAGTCCTCCATTTTTTAGTCGTTCAGGCCACATAGTATCTGGAAGTAGCTAATTAGATTCTGTAGTGCAGGGATATTTGCTATGCTCATTTGAAGAAGTGTAGAATGGCAGAGCTTTTGGATGATCAATCCTTGAGGGATGGCTTTAGAAGAGAACTCCACAATTATCGTAAAAGTGATAGAACGCGCACCTGACCTAAATGATGACTTACCGTGGCATATTGTTGCATCACGCCAGTGTTTTTATTCTTCCCAACAAATCTGGTACCAATTTTTTAGCTTTGGAAGGATGAAGAAGTGCTTGATGAGAACGCGATTATGGAACGAACCAACGAGCTATCCCGAGTGCGTAGCAGTATACCTCTGACCACTGCTCTGGACACGAGTATGGCTATATGCGTGTATATATTAATGAGTATCTAATACAAATGTTTTTAACCGTTTTTGTCTACTGCCTACTCTTTTTGTTGGCAGGGTATATTGCAAAATATAACTTTAATGAAGCTGAAATATTTGCAAAACTCTGGACCGCAGGTGTCTATGGTGGGGAACGAACGTGCTATTGTCCTTTTACAAATGTTTTTTTTGCTTCCTCCTACAAATGCGCGAATGATATTGCCGGTCATCACAGATTACGTATACTTTTAGTAGTACCTGTGAAAATGCTAACTAAGTATTGTAGGATCAGCACCTGTATCACCTGTAGTCACGTTGATCGTCGAGTGACTCGAGCGGGCGCCAGTAATTCCTCCATTTTCCCTATCGCGTGCAAGAGTAGCCCAGTGGGTTCTCCTCGCTTAAGGGACTCGTCGAGCATCATATCTCTCTTCTAGGCTTTCGTGAAGAACTCTGACCATTGGGTCGGTGGTCTTCCTGCAGTACGTTTGACATCCCGAGGAATCCAGTCACTAACAGCCCTTGTCCATCGGTTATCATTCATACGCATTGCGTGTCCGGCTCACCTTATCTTATCTGTAGGATCATACTATATTGATATGATAGAACTTTGTATTTTAGTCCTATCCCGATGCCCACACTGTTTTCCTAGCTATTCGCTAATCCCATTCTGAGATCACTTAATTTATAGACAGCTGAAAGGAATCGAGTGCTATTCATAGCCAAAAGTATACATTACGAAGAAACAACTACGTTGATCGTAGATTAGAAGCTGTTACATGATCGAATTCCTCAATAAAATTAGTGATATTAGAAAATGTCATGAAGGGATTAAAGTATCGTATGATCACATACATTACGATTTGATTATCTAATCAGCTTGGTCAAAGATGTCAGAAACGTGAAATGAACTCGCATTAGTTTTTAGATAAACGAAGCGGACAAGAAGACCCTTATTTCGGTTTGAGCTAAGGATCAAAGATATTAAAGAGAGCTTACTGCTAATTGTAATATCAGATTTTCCATATTGTCTACTTAGACATTACTTGGAAGATGAAACTAATTAAGCTTAATCTCTGATGGAATCACGGGATGTTACAGCTCCAGGTCGTATCCATGTACAGTCGCACGCTGGCTTAGTACACTAAAATTCCTACATGGTAAAAGCTATTTCTGATATTATTTCACCAGCCAACGAATGCTGGATGATTTAGCAGACCGTATTATCATATTGCATTAGCGGTTAGCATTATATCATCACCTCATCTATCATATCAGTAGTATGGTATTTATTGGAAAAGGGCGCGTGTGGCGCAGTGGTTGGAGGCGCCACTGCGACACACACGTGGAGTTCATCCCCGCGCCCACGACCCACCAAGCCGTCCACCACTCCGAGGTGGGCAAATTGGCATAAGACTTATCTGGAAGGATAGTGGTACTGGTCCGATACATCGATTGGCCACCGCGAGTAATTGTAAAAGCCGGATATGCATTCAATCACCTCCAACGATATTTAATGAAGTCGAATGCATGACGCATCCCTCAGGGATTGATCAACGCCGAGAGATTTATCTTTTTATTTATGGAAAAAACTATCTGTTGGAAATTCATAAATACATCACTTTTCCGTTGTTTCACGAAATCTAGGAATAACTCTTGAATCAAGAATTTTTATTGCTATAGAAGAACCTCTCAATGAAATCCTTTTAGTGCTTATATCCCACTTTCTGGAAGGAACAAATAATTTCAAACACAGTGACCAACGTCGTGTAGACTGAAGTATTTCATTGACATGACTTGATTTCAAAAATGGATTTGTAAACTTTTAAAAGGTTAGTTAAAACGATTTTAGACAATAAATGACAACGAATTGCTGATGGCACCGATCGACAAATTAGCTGAGAGAGAGACGAAACGAAGGACCTGCAAGGTGTGGTGGTGAACGCGTTACCCCGTTAAAAGAAAGAATAGAAAGAAAAAATGACGCGTTAGATTCGCACCGCAGACAGCTGTGGTCCGGAGCTTTGTAAATATCTCAGCACCGTAATAAAAAGTAGATATTAAATGACCATGCTTAATTTTGTGTTGCTTGCACGCTTGCACTTGGGACTAGCTTTAATTTTCCGACCAGCACGGTGTGCGCTGAAAAACCCGTCTAGAAGAATTTCTTTCTCCTTTAGCTGATGCTTGGTTGGTATAGATCTTCGTTGCTGTTGTCGTTGCTGTTGGTGTTGTTGGTCGATGGCTGAGGTTTCGGCGACTTCGCCTTCCTCAGAGCCATGATGTTACGAGTGGGAATCGACGAAGACCTATATCAACCTCGCATCAGCTAAAGAAGATCAGTTTATGAGATCACATAAATAAATATAAACTCGTGACAGCAAAACAAGCAGTTGAACCGCATGCATTAGAAATAGTGCATCTGGCAACTTGTTCTAAGGAATTCCACAGTGTCGAGATCCAGTATTTAAGTTTACACTTATGTTAAGAATCATACTAAGATCGTAGTTGTACTAATATCTAAATAAACCTTTTTATTTATAAGTCTGAACTTTCCTCCCAACTGTTCACCGCCTCGTCGTAGCTGGATGATGCTCCTGGGTGTCAAACTGCGGTGTACAGCGATGAGATTCATCCCCCGACAGGGTCTCCCTAGCTGAGGAGTCGGGCGTTTCCATCAGAAAGCCTAGCTAAGAGTAAACCAATACTGGGTTCCACCACTGCCCTGGTACCAAAGTCGCATGATGGCAAATCTTCTTCTGATCCACAAAGGCTGCGACTGCCTGTCGTGATGACGACCTGGGGCAGACTTAGGCTAGGTTGTCCTCGTGATTCCAGTGAACCACAATGGCTTAGCCCGCAAATCTCCGAAAATGGTGATTATGCTGGAGCTCGCACAACTAGTGATAACGGGCCGTTCAAGCATCATGCATGAATCAACGAACCGAAATCCCTGAAGCGGAAGAATTTTATCAGAGTCTTTGGGCATGAGCTCGACATTTCCATTCGGAAGTCGAATCATGATCTAAACAATGTCAGAATTCACCATTTCGTACGAAGAAGCCGAGTTCTAGGCGGCTAACTTCCGATCTTACAGTTGTCTTTGCAGGGTGATAGTCTCGGCACAGGTTGTTATTCCAGAGAAAACCATGCTTGACGAACATTCATCATATGAATGTGATGCGAAGATGTTAATACTCAAGCCTAATAGAAGCAGTCATGGAGGCCCTTGATAGTAAGGGAGGCCCTACTCAGTACATAAAGATTCTTCGTGAGCTGTACAACAATCTCACAGCCAAGATATCACCATTCTACAACGATATTCTACAACGACGTCAGAAGAGGGGTTAGGCAAGGCGATACCATCTCGCCAAAATTATTCACCGCCACCCTCGAGAACGTCATGCGAACACTGGAGTGGGATAACATGGAATGGAAATCGATGGTTGGCAATTACACCATCTTCGCTTTGCTGATGACATGGTCCTTGTAACATTAAGCAGCCAAGTGGAACGAATGCTTGCCGACTTTAACGAAGCCTGTGGAAAGGTCGGTTTTCGACTAAATCTCGCAAAAATTTTGTTCATGAGGCACGGATTGGTTTTGTATGCCGCATTCACGCTTAACGTAACGATTATCTCTGAATGCTCCAGTTACGTCTACCTAGGTCGCGAAGTCAACCTGATCAACGACTTAGCTCCAGTGCTGAGCAGAAGGAAACCAACGGCTTGGTGAACTTTCAAGAGCATCGAAGATGTGGTGAGCAGAACAAAGAACACCCGACCCTGTGCCCACCTTTTCGACTCATCGGTACTTCCTGCGTTAACATGCTTCAGAAGTCTGTTCGCTGAGTAAACAAAATGAAAAATGACCCAGCGTTACTGAACGCGTAGTCGAAAAGACGATGTTAGGAGTACCCGTGTCACACAATTAGAGGAAAGGATTCGTAGATCCGACCTGTGTCAAACATCGAAAACCAAAGATGCAGTTTTGTACGCCAAATAACTGAAGATAGGATGGGCCGAACACGTAATGCGTATGAATGACAACCGATTGACAAGAGCCGTTAGTGACTGGATTCCTCGGGATGTGAAACGCACTGCACGAAGACCACCAATCCGATAGTCAGAGTTCTTCACGAAAAGCCTAGAAGGAAGATATGATGCTCAACTAGTCCCTTGCGCAAGTAGAGCTCATTGGGCTATTCTTGAGCACGACAAGGAATAATGGAAGATTTATTGGTACCCTCTCGAGTCACCCGATGATCAACGGGACTACAGATGATACAGGTGATAGTCGAGCCTCAGTCAAACTTACGCATAAACTAGAACATGTCTTTGAATTTAGAGATTAGTAAGCAACTTCAGCCCTTCAGAGAGCATACCGGTTTTCCAATAACTACCGCTAATTTCTAGGTCTCTGAAGTACTTCAGGTATTCAGAGCTTTACAGATTTATAGGATAAACAATGCTTGAATGGTGTCGTAATTGCATATGTAGATTTTACGCGCAGTCCTCTTAAATTTAAGCATGTTTAAAATTAAGGCTTTTAGTAAGCTGAAGCCGATATAGAGGTTATTAAAAGTTTCAATCCACAAAATTCATTCAATCCATAACTGGCTGTTGCTAACGCGATTTGGAAACGCCATCGTATAATGTAGTCCTGAAGAACACGAAGACGTCGTAACATCAGTCAAGTGAATACTTTTTTTATCAGCACCGTGTTAGCTTAATAATCGAAAAAGGTATTGACGACAAGATTCCCGTCCAATGAGATCGGATGGCCGGTTGTTTACGCTCGTGTTCTCTAACCAAACGATTCCATTAATAAGTGTTCGCGTTGAATTGACGCTGATGGGGCGGAGTCAGCTTCTACAACTCATGTATAGTTTCCAATTGCTCTTCTATTCATTCATTCATCATGGAATACGCCTCAACATTAGCTACTAGCAGATTTTCTCCTTCGTTTCCTTCTTATCTTTCTAGGATTTGAATCAAGCATTACTGAAGTTAAGATGCATATAATACAGCGATTAGAGATGTCTTTTAGCATCTACGTCGTCGTTGTTTCGATCCTGCACTCTCAACAAACCAAGCCTTCCATGCCTCAGTGATGGGCAAATTGTTATATCAGACTTGTTTGAAAAAATAGAACCCTTGTGTTGATAGACTGATAGGCACTCATAAGTGATCTTAGAGGGAATATTCGTTGAATCACCTTTACGACCCCATGAATGGAGTTGAACGCATGCCGCATTCGTTCGAGATAGATCGACACAGGGCGCTTTTGTCATCCTATCACCTTATCAACAAAGTGAATGAATGAATGAAAAACTGAAAGTGCAAACCAACGTAGAGTATTTTGAAACTATTTGAATACGGTCGCCAATCTTGAATAACTTCTAAAATAAGATGGTAATAGAATGATAACAGCTGAAGTGAAATGCGGGTCGACTAGTCGTACCAATTCTTTTTATTCGTTCTACTTCTGTCCACCTTAAAAGACATAAAGAAAGCAATCAGCAATTAACAAGTTTGTGTAAGGAGATTGAAAGATTGAACACCACATTACAACGCAACAGTATTCGTATTCCTCCGTCAACAAAGAATGCGGATATCGAATTTGATTCGACCAATATGGGATGGGATGGAGTTGAAGGGTGTACTAGGGACCTATTCTTGGCTGATATAATAGATGAAAAAAAAATATTATAATGATTCCCTAGAGTAAGGTTGGTAAACCCTCTTTACCCAAGGTTCATTACTGAAAGAATTATTTGAACTAAGTGGGAAATGCGTCGTTCGTACTTTTCCATCAACGTTCTTAAATCCTTACAAACAACCACTTAGACAAGTTTAAACACTAATTATACCAACTAAGATCTTTAATCTAATTGCTATTATAAGCATTTATTCCTGTTCATTCATAAGCGAACACGAGATTGACTTTAAAAACCTGAAAAAGAAATAGAAAATCAAAAGCTAAAAAGCCTTTTTAATCAACCTCATGTTAGCTAATCAAAGCAAAAAGGATATAAATGTTGATTAGTCATGCTGAGATTAAAAGGAAAGTAGGTTTTTGAAATAATAAATGTTATTGGCGCGTGAGGCGCAATGGTCGAAAGCGCCCTCTGCAACATATTCGACATCGATCGTCCAAGCCCAATTCTCACCAAGCTTTCTACCTCTCCAAGGTCGGCAAATTGGTACCAGACTTCTCTGGGAGAATAGCAGCACTGGCTCGATATATCGGCAGGCCACCGCGAGTCATTGTAAAGGCCGTATATGCATTCAATCACTTCCAAACAATGTTTAATGAAGTCGAATGCATGGCGCATCCCAAGAAGGTCTTGGAACGCACTTTACCATTTTACCCTTTTATTTGTTGTTATATTTCACTTCTAGTGTTATCATCATATATTAACGTCCGTACTATTAGCTTCCTTTCCAACTGCATTACTCCATAGAGTAGAATCTAGACACTAAGTTCGGTAATCAACAGAATCATTCAGATATGCTGCACTTCTCACATGCGGAATGTACTCTGCATACCGCACTCATTCATGTCTAGAATAATAATGAATTAGTTAATAAACAAATCAAATCGAAATACAATAGCAAAAACATGACATTCTTGAAGATAAAGACAATTTTTCCTACGTTGTAAGTCACATGTGCCTTCCTGTAGTGTGTTCCTCTAGAACTTCGGTCATTTCATACGTGTAATCTTCTCTAAGATGAATAACAGTGTCCTTCCTAATCAAGTCTTCTTCATCGCTACCGTTCGACAATCCGAACGACGACATTAGTGATGTCAACTCTCTAACGTCTTCTTATGCTTTGTTCCACTTTGTCCTTATCACAAATATTACCTATCCGCACCAAAGTTTGATCTCCTCTGAAGTCTGAGTCTGTTCCTTTTTCATGGAATAACTTCCGTCTAACCAGTTTTTATTTGTAACCGTAAGCTAATCATGAAATATTTAGAAGAGATTTTGCAGATATGGGAACCACTGATGTTTTACCGTATCCACGACGACGTTCTTCAGTACAGGTAAGATTTCACAACAAGTTTGGACAACATTAGAACTTTAAACACAGAGCTTATAGTTGTTATTATTGTCAGTACACTGTTACCGTATATTTATATCTAAATAGAGAAATCCCCATGATTTTCTTCATGTCAAAAGTAAGTGCTTTTCATGTTCTTTCTTAATCTTTATAGAATATTTTCAAACATCGCAAGCCTATTACTGGTGCAGTTAACCCACCATAGTTAATATAAATCTACGTTCATGTCAAAGCTTTCTATGCTGAACCTTACGCTCTATGATAACTATATTTCAGTTCAGTGTTATGTAGCATTTCCTACTGTGTCCCGCAAGACATTGGCAATTTGTACATTACGCCTACTTTTTGCGTTTCAGCTTCTTACTTTCTTTAAGGAATTCGAAACATCATTTACGAAGATCCAAAACCTTTAAAGTCATTTTTAAATAAATCTGTGGGTAATTTTGCTATGAAATTCTTCTTGAATATCGCTTACCTTTACTCGGATTAACAGAAAACAAAAAACAATATCTAAGACCAACTACCTCCAATTTCTCTTAAATCTTTGGGACTTCGTACAACTAATGAACCTTTTTCAGCTGAAGCCGATAAATTTCCGACTACCGGGTGAGGTTGAAGGCCCCTGTGACATTGAAAAAAGCCACAACAACCACCAGTCGAAACGTTTCTCGATATTTGACAACCCACAAAGGTATCCATTACTTACCAAAAATGTCACCCAATAGCAACACTAAGCAATATTTAATTAAGTATCTCATATTTATAACCTGACCCTTCAAATGAAAAATAAAGCAAGACTATATAACTGGCTACAAAATATCATAGTTATGGAAGAGCTAGTGGTTACAAATTTTGTTTTCAAATTATTTGGTCGTAAATTTGTATGTACGCCACCAAAACATAAGGACAACAATGTGTGCCACCTGCAATCTCATTAATCATGAAGTGATACGAAAGGACACCAGCAGAGCCTCTAATTATTCCTGTCCTATGTGGGAACTCTACAATGGGTCTCGACAGCTCTATGGATACGAAGGGCACTAACTGGTGGACAGCTGGGTACGCCGACGCCTTGTTGGCGGGTTATATTTTCATACTAGACGTCAAGCTGATTTACTTTAGATGGACCCGAACGATTTGCTGTATAGCTCTTATTCATTTTTCCTTGCAGATTTCTGTACCAATAGATCTAAAGTTAGCATGAACACACAACAGCATGCAATAAAAAGTTATAAGTCAATCCACTACAACAGAAACAGGGATTCCATCCCATGAATCCAACTACGTCTCAGCGTAACGTGGTCATCCAAGGCTAACGCTTAGTCCTTCATTCTCCACCTGGTGACGTTCGATATAGTTTGGCAACAAAACAGTTAGGTACTCGTTCAGTGATGGAGGGCTCCGAACCGCAGTGGAACTCACGTTGATTACTATCTTCATATACTGCACACATTTCACCCACCTATGCACTGCTTTGCTGTTTTTCTTGACGAATTTCACGATGAGGAGCAGATATAGTGTAGAGGTTTCCCTAATAAGAACTCCGTTGACAGGTTGAGCACTCATAACAGATCCACAATGATATTTAATTCAAACGCGTCGAAGAATTGGCAACAGTTTTATGGACGGATGTTAAAGCGACGACGATTGTTTCCTAGCAATGTGAAAATAATGTAGCTGGGGTACCAGATTAGTCTGGTACGAGCTCACTCTTGGAGATCCGAGTAGGAATGCTCTAGCCCGGCTATTTCACGACTTTAGGGTTAGTCGAATCGACCATTATTCAATGGCACTTATAAAGAAAACCATAATCCTCAGGCAACAACCTACGCCATATGCAGAAAAAGTTTGAAGACCTTCGTAGAGGAAGGGTGCGGAGGAAATGAGTCGAATAGAGAAGAGCTAAGGACCGCACAGTGTGATACATGCGATGTCGGACCACGTATTTTATTTTATTTATTTTGCATGATCCGTCATCAAATCTTCTGTGCTAATCCCAGTACGTCTTGGATTTCGTTCGTTTTCGTCTTTACTCATCGTCCACAAACGTCTTTGAACATTTTGCATGTTGTTTCGACTTCTGCATCAGGATTTCAAGTCCCATGTGAATGCCTTAGAATGTCGGTGGAGTCGATTCTCCTTGCAGTTTTTGAGATATCCGAGTTAAAGCGTTCCCACGACGACTAGAGCACGATGTTAAGGCTAGGGTAGAGTCAACCTAGCGCCTTTCCTTTCTGATCAATAGCACCACTAACCATTACGCTACTCTTCACCCTAAGGATCACGTAAGATAAATAAAAACTGTGAAAGTAAAGGAATATGAATAAAAGCAGAAATGAAAAATAAGGACATGATTATGGATATAATGAGCTTCATTCCCCATTCACCACAGTAAAAATTTCCACATTCACTTCCGCTTCTTGGAAGCTCGACTATTGTGGCCAGGTTATGACACATTTTCGATTCAGAAATCTTTTCTCAAGCTCGCTACAAATATTGCTCGATGAAATGCTTTTCGATCACTTACGTACCACGGTGAGAAAAACGTTTCGAATCGCATGAAACTGAAATGAGCTGAGGCGACGATAAACCAACTAATCAAATCTCAAACCTACCGATTACAGCTTTCACATAGTTATCACACGTCTCTCACGGCTGCTTATGTCGTGCTTACTTGTCATAATTAACAATTAATGGGAAAAAATTCATAAGATACTTCAAATGAAAAACGGAACACTGCTGTACATACAACTTTAACGAGTTATTTAAAAGATTACCGCTAGAAAAGTTGCTATTCACAGTGTGTTTGATCAGGCGCTAAGTGTAAAAATGTATGACGTAGGGAGGAATTTGATAACGATTCAGAGGCGATAAGAATGAACGAAGCAATGAACCGAAATTGAAATAGAAAAAAATTAGTAGTTCTATTACCGACCCGTAACATTTACTGTATCAAAATCCTAGGAAGGATTCTGTCGTTCATCAACAAATAGATCTATTTCCATCACCTCATAATTACTCTTACACTGAAGTAAAAATTTAGTTCTAAGCATTACGGTAGTATTTGTGTAGATATCATTAGATCTGGTTCAGAAACCCATTCTACTTTACCAAGTGGACGTTTTTCTAAAACTATTATTGTATGATTAATGTTTGGATGAATACGACTATGAACAATGCCTTTCATTACAGTACATCCGAACCGAAAACGCCTACAGTGTTGTCGCCATTACGACTGCTGCCACGTGACATATTCAACAATGAACCGGTATGATGTAATAAGTATAGTTAAAAGAAACATTCTATTCTTAACAAACATAAGTACTTTGGATATCTAGTGAAATCCTCCATGTACTGCGTTAATCAATTTGCTGCAATGTTTTTCGTGGCGAGAATTGCTGTGGAGCTATGGCAACGTTCGATTTTTGCAATGAGTGAAACCTGCCGAGATGAAAACATCATCGGAAAATTGGACTCGCATTGCAAGGTTTAATAAGAAACACAGCAGCCAGTAATAAAGGATAAAATATAAAGCTCTTCGTGTTGATCGATCCCATAGGGATCCGCCACACAATCGACTCCTTTGCGCATTGTTAGAACTGAATGAATGTATTATCTGGTGTACACAATTACTAACGGTGGTCTACCGATGTAGCGATCAGTGCTGCGATCCTCCCATACAAGTCTGGTACCAAATGGTCAGCCCCGCAGAGATGGAAGACTTGGTGAGCCTGGAGTGCGGGATCGAACCCATGTTTTTAATCGGGCGAAAAACTACGTAATACTTGAACGAGATGTCCTTTTATCAAGCTGACAAGGTTATCATAATAGAAAAGTTTTCAACATAGCATTAATGCGGAAAGCCTCATTAGGAGTGTTAAATTAAATGATTTTCGTTAATGAAGTTATGAAACTAAGTGGAACTATAAGAATAGGTCGCGATATAAGCACATGTAGAACTTCAGATTTACCCACTTAATACTTGATAGTTGAACGGCCCGTCATCACTAGGTGTGCAGGTCCCAGCATAATCACTATTTCTCAGAGATTTGCTCGCTAAACCATCGTGATTCCCTAGAGTCCCAAGGCCAGCCTGACCAAAGTCTGCTCCAGATCGTCACCACCACAAGTAGTGATAGTCCTTTTAGATCAGAAACATATTTGCTACCATGCGACTAGTTTAGTACCAAGACGGCCGTGGATCCTGGTGTTGTGTTGTTTTAGCTGGGCTTCCTGATGAAAACGCCAGACTCCTCAGCTTGAGGGACCTTGCCGAGAAGATGAATCCCCTCAGTGCATATCGCAGTCCGATCTCAGAAACACCTCCCAGCTATGATGAGGCGGCAAACCTTTTGGAGGAAATAGTCACAATATTAGTCATAAATAATGATAATAGGGATGCGTATGGCGCAGTGGTCGGAGGCGCCCTGCAACACACACGTGGAATCGATCCTGGCGCCCATAGCCCAGCAAGCCTTCCATCCCTCCGGTGTCGGCAGATTATTACCACACATGTCTGGGAGGATAACAGCACTGGCTCGATACATCGGCAGGCCACCACGAGTTTTTGTAAAGCCCAGATATGCATTCAAGCATCTCCATACGATGATTTAAAAAGTCGAATGCATGGCGCACCTCTTAGGGAATGATCAACGCCGAGAGCTATATCCTTTAAATAATAACAATAGTAGTAGTAATTGTGAAAATAGTTGTAGCAAGGAAAAGAACAATGGTAGAAAGAGGACTTGTAATATTTACTACGCTTTAGTTGTTATGTTTCGCATTAACATGAACTCAAATTGACTGCGTTCACTCTCCACAGATCGAATCGCCTCACTGTATTCGGTGGGCTCCTACGTCGTGTGTTCGGCACAGGAACATGACTTTAAATAATATACTTCCCATGCACTATTGTCTTACCAAAACAAACACGTAATAAGCGCTTTCAATTAATAAATTTACATGTACTAGAGGGAACAAATACAGCAATAACAAATAGTAATAACATAAATGCATGCATGAGAAAAAAGAGGAATGTGGAATGGAAGGATGTCCATTGTGTTAGATGACGGCCACCGCAAAACAATTATAGGTTTGTATTCTTTCTTTGATGAGCTTACACGAGATTGATGAAGATGTTTATTTTCGGCCAATGTTTCGACGTCTTCGTCTTCATCAGAGCTGATGATCCGAGTCGATGGTCCACGCTTGTTATTCGTCTCGATGTGGCGGCTTCGCCTTCGTGTCGAGTCAGGTGCTCTTTGCTAACTGATAATGATACCGACTTCTGCAGATTTGATTGTCCGTGAAAAACAAGTTACTATCGCATCATCATCGGATAATCACAACTATCAATCATCAGCAACCTGCATAAAATGACATCCCCGAGTGAGTATACCTCATTCGAGGAGGTGGCCCACTGAGAAAGACCTGACTCGACACGAAGACGATGCTGCCACATCGAGACGAATAACAAGCGTGTACTATTGACTCGGATCATCGGCTCTGAGGAAGACGATGACGTCGAGACGTTAGCCGAAAATAAACGTTTTTGCAAAACTCTGGACCGTAGGCATCTATAGTGGGAAACGAACGCGCTATTGTCCTTGCCGGGGAGTAACGCGTTCACCACCACATCATGCGGGTCCTTTGTTTTGTCCGTCTCTCAGCTAGTTCTATCGATCAACGCCAAAACTTCAGCCTCTGCTTAACTGGGTTCAATGCCGATGTGGACTCTGCAGATCAAATTCGTTGACGGGTGATTGCTGATGGCGCTGATCGATAGAATTAGCTGAGAGACAGGCGAAACGACGGACCCGTATGGTATGGTGGTGCACTCGTTACACCCCGGAAAGGACAATAGCGCGTTCGTTCCCCACCATAGACACCTGAGGTCCAGAGTTTTGCAAATAGCTCAGCAACGTTGTGATTGTATTTCGCTTAGTATCCTGCCGTGAAAATTGTAGTAGGCAGAAAATAGAAGGTAAAACATAAACATCTTCATCAACCTCGTGTAAGCTCATCAAAGAAAGAATACAAATTGATTAGTCACACCGAGGTCAAAAAAAAGTCTGTTTCAAAATATCCATAGGTTTTCCTACAATCACTAGGTTGAGACTTTTCACCAATTTAGAAAAATATTAAAAAAGAAACGAAAGGTTCCAAATTTATGGAACTTCCCCGTAAAAAACAGACCCACATTCTTCATCAACAGAAATAGTGAGGTTTAAGAAGATCACTAGTTACATTGATGCCAATTACTCCAAATCATCATGTTTATTGGCTTCAAATAATTGAGAAGTGTAGTACACAAGTAACAGCCCTGTAGATAATCCTCACAACGAGTTTTTCTTTTCCGCGCTAAGACTTCACATCTGTAAATGCAAAAATAATTACAAAGCTCAATAAAATTAGCTTGTTGTTCTCTTTTTTACAGCAATGACGAGGTTATTATTCAGCACACCTTAACTTCCTTGCAAATATAGCACACGAAACACAACGGTAGCTGACGTTTCGGCAGTATCGCCTTCTTCAGAGCCTGGTAGGGTACACTAATATGTGATTTGCTAGGTCAAACGCCTCAACAACGCAAACTGAAAGATGAAAATCTGAACAATAATTACACGATCACCGCCTTCTCGAAAAACCCACCGTTTTTATGTTTTCCACCAAGGAAGAACAGCCACTTAGAGTCGCATACGGTTGATTACTGCACCACCCCACATCAGAAATTGATCCGAGGATACGGGGCCAGGTAGCGTGTGACCACTGAACAATCCTCCGCGCCACTCACTGCAGTGTTTTTGCATTTATCCAAAAAGCCTCGAGGAGTTTGCGCGTTGGTGTTTTTGTATCCCGTACGATGAGAGCCACTTTTGCATCAAAATCGTCTCCGCTATGCTTTTGTATCCTATGCGTCTTTAGTGACGTGCCTTGTTTTGCTTTTCGTTTGCCAACTAAGTGTCCTTTTATGCGGATACATAAAGGTCTGTCCGTTTCGCCAATATATTCGTCTCCGCAAGTACCACAAGGGATTAGGTATATCGCACCTGAACTCATGCAGTCACCGCTCCTACCATAAGAGCAGATTACGCAATTTTGTGTTTCACATAGACGGTCACACAAGCGGTTACGAACTAACTGACGACGAAGAGTATTCGGTGGTATTTCAATTGTCGCTACCGATTCCTCTAGATCTGCCGATCTTAAGCAAGAAGAAGGCGACACCGCCGAAGCGTCAGCTACCGTTGTGTTGTGTGTGTTGTATTTCTAAGGAAGTAAAGGTGTGCTGAATAACAACGCCACAATTACTGCAAAAAAAGAGAACAACAAATTTATAGTCCAATTCCGAGATTAATAGAAAGTCGATCTTGGGAACTGTTAAAATTAGCTTGCATATTAAATAAAAAACTGGTAGAAAGGGCATATTTACGATCGTTTTCCTGACTTTCACAGGTGACGTTCGACTTCAGGTAAAATGTCAGAGATTATCGATTAAACATGAAGAATAATGAAGAGTTAAACGATAGCCTAGTATTGATTAAAAATTTCATAATCAAGTGAACCACTAGTTAGATCGCTAAATGGTCTCGTTTCAGTTCGTCAACAGCCCGCAAAAACCTAACGATCAACACCAAGACTCCTTGCAAGTCAGAACCTCAAAGACACTTCTCACTTGATTTCTGATTTTCAGACACGCTCAAAATCGATCGAGTGCCTGTTCCGAGTGCGTTCACATTCACAACATCGCAGTGATCGAACAAATCCTCGAGAATCACGACGTCCATCAATTCAGAACGAACGTCCACATGAAGCACGACGACGACCACGTCTTGCATCCGATCAAAGCGAGAACACAGCGCAGTATATCGAACGACTTCGACAAGAACTAATCGTACAGATTCGTCAACCACACGAATACAATTATGTATTCTGATTTAAGATCCCAACAATCTCATCTATTGATTAGAAGGGATATATTAAGCTTTGAACGTCATCCGACGCCAACAAGCGTTCACCACGAGCAAAGCAATAGAAGCATCCAAGAATCCACAATTATTCAATTATATCAGTTGAGCTTCACGCAAAGACACAATCATGAAACAGAGAAAAGCCAGTCATTCTTCGGCTACCTCAAATTTTACCTCTACATTGGGTACCCACAATTTAAGCTCGTGGCAAAAAAATTTCTATATGCAACCCTGAAACATTCTTCTCAGTATTGTTCGATATCCTAAACCAAATTTGTTTTGAAGACTAAAAATTCTAGTATTCGTCGTCATGTGTTATTGAATTTAGTGTTAGAACTGTGAAAATCTCAGCGATTTCTACTCGCCATTTATTGAACGATAACAAGTGATTCGATAACTTCAACGTTAGCATTGTAGAAGATACTCTTATAAACTCATATTTAATGTAATAAACCAAAATACTAAAGAAACTGACAACTGCGTTTAATTGCAGGAGTTTAAGGTATTCGAGAGTTCGAATTAATTAGGGATTCGAACCAGTTTCTTCAAGACATTGATGTAACACTGGATAACGTCACTGCCATTCTTAGACAAACACTTTGGAAAACATCTGCAGAACGTTCTCGAAATTCAATATGAACAATGAGAGGCGTCCTATACATTCTTATATATTACATACTCGCATATTTTATATACGTATCTTCTCTATATCATCCTCTAAATAAGTTGCATTTTATAACTCCAAACCATGTGTCATAGAATGTCATAGAAAATTAGAATGTCTATTCGTCCGGTTTGTTCATTTGCATAACCACATAAATAAAACTTCAAAATATTTACATTTCCACATCTTTCATACAAAATTACGACGAAGTTTCATAGTGTTCAAATCTACAATATCAAATAGACTCACGTCCGCAAATACAGAAAGCCCCATAATTAACGCCTAAGTTTCTCCCTGACTTGTCAGCTGTCCTTCATGGGACATTCAGTATAATAATTGCATAATTCCCATAACCGCAATGAGTCTTCCTGAAATACATATAAAAATGGAGGTGGTTATTCCATAGGACGTTATTATTCAGTCATCCTAATAAAAACATAAGATTTTGGCAATTTGACAATGACAAAAGTCGCCATACATGTTTGATTAGGCGAGTAACACTGCCAGATTTTCGTCTTTTCTAGTTAAATTTATTCGAACTGGATTCGTTTTCATCTGTTGCATTGTCTTCAGTCGGCCACATTAATACTCGCAAAAATCACTGAAATTCTAGAATTTTTCTCAGAGATCAATAATCCTTACGATCTACAGTAATCTCCATCTATTGCGGTGTAGAACTCAGAACGCTTTCTGATAAGGCTAGCTTGTGGTTCTGGAAGTACTGGCAGCCATTATATCGAGCAGGAGGAAAGAGCTCAAGTTTTCCTGCTCGAATACCGGACCACTTCTATAAATAACTCTTATAAGACAACAAAACGAATGGAAGAAATGCTAAGATCCACACCACATGTGATGACCTGACCTTCGTATCTAAGAAAGTATTTCAAGGTAGAGTGCACTGAAAAACAACAGCGAATTGCCGATGAACGCCTTTACCAAAAGTAACCAGATTCATTAGATATATAACAGAGGACGTGTATCGCATAGGTAGTGACGCCGATCATCACGAGCACTGTGTGCTGGTTCGATCTCGCCGCCCCGGGTTCACAAAGCCTCTCGTCCTGGATCGGAAAATTGGTATTGGACTTGTCCGCCAAAAAATCACTGTCTGCAATCCAATTGCGAACGATTCCGCCCGGCTATATCAGGACTACAGGAAGAATCGACTCAACCAGCATTCAACGACATCCATGATGAAAGGAAAGAACCTCAAACAGCAGCCGAACCCACAGGAAAAGACTTTCTTCCCTTCTTGGATAATTGATGTGAGGAAACGAATCAAATGCAAGAAGTACTAGGATCCGCATAGTAGATGTGAAGGACTCACATTCTTTCTTATAGCTTAAGGCTGCACGAGTCTTGTAAGCTTTACTGCTCATAAGCATTCATTTGATTTTTGAAAGACTGAGGAATATCGACAACTGATTTCAATAATCTCATCAGTAAATAGATTAACGCAATTTATTCCTAATTATCATCAAGTCCGAAGTCCGAGTCGAAAAGACGCTGGCACGATGCCATGTTATTCTCACGATTGCAACTACAATTACTCAATGGATTTTCAATTATCCTACTGTCGCTCATTAATGTCCTCCCTATTACAGATTTATTACCAGAGATAAAATTAGATTATATAGCAACACTATGAGTTGAGCTGAGAATGTTCGCATTATTTTTAAATCCTCTCACAAATCATTCCGCATCAATGAACATCGGATAAGATAATGACGAATGAAACATTCAAACTTTTGAACTTTCCAGGAACGAATGCTCCACTTTTGCATTGGTTTCAATGTGCAGGAATAAATGGAATAATGGTGTCTAAAGGAGTGCGCTCTTGGAAAGTAGAGCTAAAAACATCACAGACGAAAGTCTACTAATATTGTGAATCTTCAAAGCTTGTCTCATAAACTATGGTATCTCTTAATGTTAACCTTTTATTTGCTGCCTACTAAAGTTTTGACGGCAGAGTATGATGTGAGATTCAACCACAAGATGCTAAGATATTAGCAAAACTTGGACTCCGCGTCAGATTGAACCACGATTCCTTTCCCTTTTCGGAGAGTCACGCATTAAACACTGTGCCACGGAAGTCCTTGCTCTGCGGAAAAGGAAATCGTAGTTTCATCTTGCCAGGGATCCAAGTTTTGCGAATATCTCAGTATCATTTTGGTTGAATCTCACATCATACCCTACCGTGAAACTACAGTATGCAGCAAATGAAACAGCATTGTGATTTCGACTACAGCCTCAGCTTAACTGGATTTAGAGCCAATTGAGGCTCCCCAGATTAAATGCGCTTACAGCAGCGCTAAGTAGAAAACTAGCTCAGAGAAAACCAGAGCAAAAGCCTTCATGCTGCAGTGAGTAATGCGCGAGCCCCGAGAAGAAAGATCGTGGCTCGATCTCGCCTAGCCTCGCAGTTTTGCAAATATGTTAGCATCATTATTGTATCTTTTATTTGAAATCCTATCCTTCTTTTAAGTCTTTGGAACTTATCGACCATAGTCTCTGCTTTATTGGAAATGTGGATTTAAAACAACAGCCCAAATTTTTTTCTCGTAAACCGATAATGATTTCCCTATTACCAGGATTCATAGCGAGTTGGACATTTGCACCTTGCAAACAACAAGGATAAATTTAGGAACACAGTTTGTTCCAATGTAGTTGACACAGTACTCTGCTATAAAAAAAAGAATAAATGGTGAATAAAAGCTAAGATTATGACATATTTTAGGAAAAAAAAATACGTTGACTGGTCACGCCGAGGTTGAAGGAAAGAGTTGGTTCTGAAATCAAATGGGTTCAGCTGTACGAAACTTCACTCGATCAATTGCCTTCGTCGTTGACTTACGTGCGCTGACGTGACAAGTGAAAGAAATATGTCTGATAGTGCCCAGTAAGCCAGCATTTCATCTTGGCTGAATAAAATAACCTCTGCTTTATAGGGAAAGACCGGTAGAATCTAAATGTTTTCATTCTTACTAAATCTATTAAATGCCGCTCTTAATCTAATTAATAATGCTTGATATAAGCTGAGGTATGCTTTTTTAAGGAGCGAACGGCGCGTGTGGTGCAGTGGTTGAAGGCGCCATTCCGATACGCACATGGAATCAATCCCTGCGTCCATGGCCCACCAAGCCATCCATCCTTCCGGGGTCGGCAAATTGGTACCAGACTTCTGGGAGGATAGCAGCACTGGCTCGATACATCGGCAAGCCACCGCGAGTCATTGCAAAGGCCAGATAAATAAAGTCGAATGCATGGCGCATCCCTCAGAGATTGATCAACACCGAGAGCTTTATCCTTTATCCTTTATGCTTTTTTTAAAGTTGAGAGCGTCCATAATTTTTGCATTAAAAGGATTATATCCAAGGCATCTTGGAAGTTATGTGCTAAATGTGGTTTAACGTCTATTTTCCAATACTCTTCTAAATCTCATCAGACCACTTCATTGAAACTCTGCCGTGAACTGGACCGGGATGGTAGCGCCATCGAAGAAACCGTTCCATGTAGAGGATGATGAAAGACTAATTGAAGAGCTGTACTATCATGGAACAATGTTTTAAGTCTTATTTGGTTAATTTCTTTTTTTCACAGAAACGGAGAACGTACGCAACCACAAGAATGCCGAGATATGAGCAAAACTTGGAAAACTCAGAACTTCGGGATGGGGTACTTCATTCCTCACTCGATAACTCTTTCCGTAGGGACAGGTGCTATTCGTCACATCAACCGAGGCCATGGAACAGTTGCGACAACGAATTCACCTGCATCACCTGTAGTCCCGTTGATCCTCGAGTGACTCGAGCGGGCGCCAGTAAATCCACCACTTTTCCTTGTCGAGCGCAAGAGTAGCCCAGTGGGTTCTGCTCGCTTTAGGGACTCGTCGAGCATCATATCTTTCTTCTAGACTTTTCGCGAAAAACTCTGACCATTGCGTCGGTGGTGTTCCTGCAGTACGTTTGACATTCCGAGGAATCTAGTCACTAACAGCTCACGTCCATTGGTTATCATTCATACGCATTACGTGTCCGGCCCACCTTATCTTCGACTGTTTGGCGTATAGAACGGCATCTTTGATTTTCGATCGTTTACGTAGCTCGGACCTTCGGATCCCATCCATTACTTGTGTGAAAAGGGATACTCCTAGCATCGTCCTTTCGACTGCGCGTTCGATAACGCTGAGTGATCTTTCATCCTGCTTATGCAGCGACCTGGTTTGTGATGCATACGTTAGGGCAGAAAGAACCGTTGAATCGAAAAGGTGGGCACGGAGTCTGGTGTTCTTTGTTCTCTTCACTTCTCTTCGATGCTCTCGAAAGCTTCTCAAGCCGCTCGTTTTCTTCCGCTCAGCTCTGGAGTTAAGTCGTTTATCATGTTGATTTCCCGACCTAGATAGACATAACTGGAGCATTCGGAGATATTCGTTCCGTTGAGCGTCAATGGGGCCAACGAAACCAAAGACATCTCTTGGTGACTTTCGAACTTTCAGCTTTCATGGCGCAAACGTGAAGATGCTAAATGAGCTGATCGTATTCCTCGTCGTTGCTGTCGACGACGGCATCTCGCCAACAGCGGGTAATGAGTTGAACAAGTCCCAGTTTGTGGTGTTTCTGGGACTTCGGTTTTTAAATTTAGCGGCTTTTTCTTCTTTCTGCGAGAAATAATATCTTGCACGAAGGAGGCGGTGGCCTGATCCCGTGTAGAATTTTGGGTCAACAGCGACATCGGTTAGGCAAAACTTTCTATTTACTATGATGTGGTCTATTTCGTTATGGTCCATTGGGAGATTCACACATCCAGCGTCGACAGTGAGGCTTCTGGAATTGCGAGTTACCATGAATGGTCTTGGTCGCCATGATAAAGTCAGAGAGCCGCTCACCCTGTTCGTTCCATTCTAATTCATGGGTCCCAATGTGACGTCCCTCAGACGATCTTCTTGGTCCAATCTTGGGATTGAAATCTCCAATGATGACCTTGAATGGTCTTCTCTGTAGAATTTCTCCAAGTCCATGTAGAACGCTTCGACTTATTCTCCGTCATAGTTTGATGTTGGCGCGAAAACGACGAAGATTGTCAAAGCAGGTATTGGTCCACATCTTTTTAATCGTAAGCGTCCGATTTGGGTTGTAAGCTGTTCGAATGAATCGATGTTCATGGACAAACTCGTGTTGACGAGAACGCCGACAGCGCCTTCTCCTCTACTGTCGCATGTTCCGAGAAAGAGTTCTTCTCCAGTGTCATAGACAGCGTTGAATGGGTGGCGTCGTCTCGTCTCGGCCAAGCCGATAGCGTCGTACTTTATCATTCTTGCTTACATGAGCAAGCCTTCTTTCGAGGAGTCGGATGGAAGTGTACGTGCATTGTAGGCACAAATCGTCACCATAGTTCGTAATCCAGGCAGCTTCCATTGCTCTGAGATTTTAGTAGCCTCTCCGTACTCCTCCTACCCAACGCTGCTAAATTGGGGCTCTTTCGGGGTCAGGGAAATAAGGCCCATTTTTTAAATTGTGTTTAGCATTTTTTGTAGTAACTATTGCCAGAATACTTACTATTCTTTCATCATATCGTAGGTCTGTGGTAACCACATTCGTGGTCCTTCACATCGCTTGGCGATCTTCCGGCATGTGAATGTTTTCACTTCATTGAGAGAAACTTTGGTCGTCGTAAACATTCTTTGTTATCCACACTCTTTTTGTACAATCGGAACCATCCCGTTGTGTGTTGGGTCTGTTCCAAACCATCGCGGGTACGGTAAAGGTTCTGGACCTGTGCCAAAGTACCGCCTCCTCCAGAAGGCATTTAAAGAACCTCGTGAGTAAATATGGTATTCGCCCCTCTGTACATTTCGTGTGAGCCACCATGTAGTTAATCCAAGATGTTAACTCTTATGGTACGTGGTCACTGTTGAATATTAACTTTGCAGTCATGTACCTCTAAACACGCCAGCTCTATTGTGTGTTAACATTAACCCCATCGCAGTATACTCATACGCTTACATGTATTCTCTAATACGTTAACCTAATCGCAATGTTATCACATGCTAACATGTAACCCTTAACGTGTTAACCTCATCACGAGCGACATCACAAGCCTGTATAGTCTGGAACCCTACAGTATTGTTGTGTGAGAATCAGGTATTACGGCCTTACATAAATCTCTTAATGTGCCTAAATCTTGGAACACTCTTAACGTATTCTAAATGCACAAGACACTGGTTTACTGACCTATAGCAAAGATACTACCCCGCCTTACCCTCACTTATTGATCATGATAGCGATAATAAGGTGCCGAGAACTGACTCGAAGACCTAACTTCCGCTAGCAACTGCTATATTTTTTGTACCCAAGTATAGTTTGCTGGGCTCTGAACATGGGGCTCGTTATACACATGTGTAGCTTGCCAGGCTGTCCCAGAGTGAACATGGAGCTTATTTGTTGGAGGCGACTCCTAGCCGCCTACCATGTACTTCCCTATCACTTGATTGCAGGCTTTTGGCCGAATTGACTCGTAGAATACAATCCGCATAAAGCGAGAACGTACCCACACATGCATGCATGAATACGCCTCGCAAATACAGAAAGTATGTGCCAAATCGGCGCAGCAGAAACAGGGAGTCCATCCCTTGGATCCACCTGCGTCTCAGGAAAGCAAAGGCCGCTTTTGGTCCGCGATTAACCCCCTATCCGCCACCTGGGGACGCGCCACGTTGCCTCGCGACTAACCGGCTCGAGATCCCTCATATTAGGGAGACCCGTGGGAGTGGGACAACGAATTAAGTTCTCATAGCTTCTCAAATAAATTCACAACCGCTAAGATGGTGTTCGTTCCCGAATTCTCAACGTTTCTTCCTCCCTGGTTGTAAAACTGCAGACTTGTACTGCCCACCTCCTACCTTGGCTTGTTACATTTCCGTCCAGTTTTTGGTTGAGCAGATGCCGTCCAATTGAAAGGGCAGTAAATTTCAATGCAAAGCTATCTCAAGAATAATCATGCTCAATCAACAGAAGATAATAGAGCGATAACTTCCAGCCATTGCCATATATGAGCTCGACCATTTCTATATATGATGCATATTCTACATATCATATTCAATGATGAAACAAAAAAACGTAATCAAAAAATGCTGGGAACTGCCTTAAAAGTTAAGATGAGTCACCTAATTACCGAAGTATTTGAAGGATAGGGCAATGAACAACTGGAACTCTCAAGAGGTTTTCCCTGGACCCGTTATTGTGTTCACATAAGTTATAAAGCAGATCGTCTTCGATGTGTACTTTTTTGAACATTTAGGCTTTACTCACTATTCCTGTTATGCACAATAGGAAAGTGATCATGCAGAACATAGGATTCAAAAGGTCAATCAAATATAGTTAAGATGGTCTCTTCAGACTCTTCTCTTCAATAGCATAAAAATGTTTAGGATCGCCTACTATTTTGTGATCCTTTCCTTATGAAAGTAGTGTGCATAGTTATTGGTCTACAGTTCGAACTAATTTATCTGCAGTTTCGCCTAGTTTTCAAGGTGTATCTATCTTAGTTCACAAAAAAATGAAAGAATTTGTGTGGTTTCACTTTATAGGTGTTGGACTTTGCTGTAGTGTTTTTAGGATGCGTTCTAGTAAAATCTTCCTGATAGAAACTTATACCAATACCAGGATCCGCCACTGTCCTGGTATCGAAGTCGCGTGGTGGCAAATCTCCCTCTGATTCATACGGTCTGCGACTGCCCGTGGTGGTGAAGACCTGGAACAGACTTTGGCAGGCTGACATCGGGATTCCAGGGAACAACAATAGCTTAACTACGATACGATAGCAAATCTACGATAAATGGCGATTAAGCTAGGGCCCAGACAACCAGTGATGACCGGCCGTTCAAGTGTTCAAGTGTTAGGTGTGTAGTAAAATCAAATCTCAAAAATTTTAAATTCATTGTGATGTAATAAATTTATTCTAAATTTTTTGATTGAAAAACTGAGATAATTAAATAAAACAAATGAATTAAATGGATGAGAAAATGCACAGAATTTTGGAAAAGGTTAAGAAGCGGCATGAACATTCGGTCTTGTCTTCGGCGAAATATGATTCAAGGAAACCGCTATAAAATCTTATTATCATACAATAATCTTTTAGCATTTGTTCGATGACGCGAGCTCTTTAGTAGTTGGTGAGTAAATCTAACAACCTCATGTAATAAATACGTGGTAATCAATGCAATGTATAAAAAAGAAATAATGGATAAAACTTTTGGAGTTGATCAATCCCTGAGGGATGCGCCATGCACTCGACTTCACTAAGCATCGTTGGAGGTGAGTGAATGCATATCTGGCCTTTACAGTGACTCGCAGTGGACTACCGATGTACCGAGCCAGTGCTGCTATCCTCCCAAACAAGTCTGCCACCAATTTGCCGACCTCTGAAGGATAGAAGGCTTGGTGGGCCATGGACGCAGGGATCGATTCCACGTGTGTTGCAGGGCACCTCCGACCACTGCACCACACGCGCCCCTAATGCAATGTATAAGTAAGGTAATATAAGGATATCAAATAGGCATCATATTTCGTTTCTGGTGATATGATGATCCACCACCTGTGTACTGTTCTATCAGACAAGTTCTTCTTTTTCCTTACCAAAAAGAGGAATTCTTTCGAAGAGATGTCAGTGAACAGCACTACGGTATTCTTCCTCTGCTACCCAGATTTTCTTTTTTATACGTGGTAATCAATGCAATGTATAAAAAAGAAATAATGGATAAAACTTTCGGAGTTGATCAATCCCTGAGGGATGCGCCATGCACTCGACTTCACTAAGCATCGTTGGAGGTGAGTGAATGCATATCTGGCCTTTACAGTGACTCGCAGTGGACTACCGATGTACCGAGCCAGTGCTGCTATCCTCCCAAACAAGTCTGCCACCAATTTGCCGACCTCTGAAGGATAGAAGGCTTGGTGGGCCATGGACGCAGGGATCGATTCCACGTGTGTTGCAGGGCACCTCCGACCACTGCACCACACGCGCCCCTAATGCAATGTATAAGTAAGGTAATATAAGGATATCAAATAGGCATCATATTTCGTTTCTGGTGATATGATGATCCACCACCTGTGTACTGTTCTATCAGACAAGTTCTTCTTTTTCCTTACCAAAAAGAGGAATTCTTTCGAAGAGATGTCAGTGAACAGCACTACGGTATTCTTCCTCTGCTACCCAGATTTTCTTTTTTTGTGTTCAATTGGCATTTCCCATTCGTCTGTCTAAGCCTGTTTGGTTGTGGGTCGCTTTCTCCAAGTGGTCATTGAGCAGGTCTAATGTTTTCATCTGCTGCAAAGTTGGCGAGAAATAATTGGCCGCAATGGTCTCTTTTTTTCAACTTGAATGTAATAGACAGATGGCTGCCACGAGAAGTTATGGAGTTTGATCCTGACATCTGTCGGTCTTTCTGCTCCTTCCAATTCAAACGAGATTTAATGTCATTTGCAGCATTAGAGACAATGTAAGAAGAGGGCATTGTTTTAACATGTAATTGTCAGGCATGAAATACCTTTTCCATCATTTTTATTGAGAATATAATCACCAACAGTTGGCTGTGCTCGGTCGTAGCCAATGTAGACCATTGTAGTGGTGGTTGGGATTAGTGCATCAGTGTTGTAGTGACCGATGTAGTATCGACCTCAGTATTTAGTAGTAGTTTAGTGGTGGAACAATCAGTTGAACATCAGATAGTGCAAAGATTAATCTGATTAATCTTTGCTGCGTCTTTGCCCGATTCTTGAAGATCCTATCTCTGTGTCATGAAGTCTATTATTTGAAAGTGCCGTAATATGTACGTATTTACCCCATAACTATTGAGAGACTGTGAAGGAGGTTCAACAAATGGAAGTTGTAGTTTTACAGTACTGAAATTGATCTATAGGCTGTGGCTGATAAATAAACCTACGATGTTGGGTTCTTAGCGTGCTGGAGGCTGGCAGCCTCTTCGAAAGAAGTGCTAAATGGTGTTGAGCTGTTTGCTTAAATCAGCTTGCATCTGCTCGATCTTTGCCAACAGTGTAATTTTCGAAAACCGATTTTCACTCTCATGTTGTCCCATTCCAGTATTGGCAAGACAATATAGAGTGTGGCGGTAAAGTTGACGCCAACGATAACATCGTTGTATAATGATTATATCTTGGTTGTGAATTTTTTTTATACAATTCCAAAAGAATCTTCACATACTAAGGAGCGACTTCCTCACTGACCAGGGCTTCCATAACAGCTTCTATCTCAAATGAGTCAAAAGCCTTCTTTAAACCGAAAGTGAGAGAGAGCAGTCTCTTGCATTCCAACGATAATTCAAATGAGTCTTCCTATCGTGTCGAGGTGATCCAACGTACTGAATCCTTTTCGAAACTGTGTTTGCTCATGCAGTTGTCCTACGTTCAGCGCTCCGTCAATCCTATTTAGGATGACTCGAGTGAAAAGTTTGCAGACGACATACGGCAAGCATACTGCGCGATTGCCGGTATCGTGAATATCAGCCTTCTTGAACAATAGCACGTTTTTGCTGGTCTACCATTGAGTAGGGACCTTGCATTCAGACAGGTAACGTGTGAAGAACCGAGTCAGTGTGTTTACGAGGAGTGGCGGAAGGTTCTTCAGATGTTCTGGTCTTATCCTGCCCGAACCTGGCGCTGTTCGATTTTTCACCGACGGGTGCTACGACATATCCACCATCCTTTATTTCATATGAGGGAAGGACGTGGTTATTGAAGAGATCTGAGTAGTATTTGCATACGTTCCGCTTGGCTAATGCCTGGTGTTATAAGGACGATATCATCAGCAAAGCGAAGGTGATGTAATTGCCGACCATCGATTTTCACTCCCATAATGTCCCATTCCGATGTTAGCATGACGTTCTGGAGGATGGCGGTAAACAATTTTGGCGAGATTGTATCAATTTGCCTAACTCCTCTTTTAACGTCAACGTTAATGTCGTTGTAGAATGGTGGAATTTTGGTTGTAAAATTTTTGTACAGCTCTCGAAGAATCTTTATGCATTGAGTGGGGACTCATTGACTACCAAGGGCTTTCCTGACTTCTTCTACCTCAATTGAATCAAAGCCTTTCTGTAATTCGATGAAAGTGAGACAGAGCGGTCTTTTGTACCCTCGCGATACTTCAATGAGCCTTGTTATCGTGTGAATGTGGTCCATCGTGCTAAATCCTTTTCGAAACCCTGCTTGCTCACATGGCTGTCCTTGTCAAGTGTTCTGTCAATCCTGTTTAGGAAAACTCGAGTGAAAAGTTTGTAGACGACAGACAACAAGCAGATTGGGCGATAGTTGTCTATATCGTGTAGGTCGCCCTCCTTGAACAACAACACGGTGTTGCTGGTCTTCCATTGAGTAGGAACCTTACATTCAGACAGGTAACGTGTGAAGAACCGAGCCAGTGTGTTCACGAGGACTAGCGGAAGGCTCTTCAGGTGTTCTGATCTTATCCTGTCCGGACCTGGTGTTGTTCGATTTTTCATCGACGAATTGGCATGTCGGATTTCGGAAAGGAGAACCGGTGGTACAACATATCCATCCTCTTTTATTTCATATAACGGGAAGTGGACGTGGCTATCGAAGAGATTTGAGTAGTATTCGTGGATGACTTTCTCCATTGCGTTTCTGGACGCTGCAACTGGTCCGTCTTAGCGTCGGAGCGCAATCGTCTTGGTCTTGTAATTGGCAAAGCTTCAGTGGACTTTGCAAATGCTTTTCCCAGCTTCGACCATTGCTGCTCTTCATTCTTTAAGATTTTCTTTTATCGCCTGTCCGTTATGTTTTCCAAGTACGGACCTGAGTTGGAGGATGGCAGAAGCTCATGCGATTCCTCGCTGACGTATTTACTCGAGCGTTTCTAAATACAGGCGCCTTATTGTAAGTTTCGAACCCTCAGCTTCCTCAGCGCTAACATGAAGATGCTGAACGAGCCGATCGCATTCCTCGTCAATGGTATCGAGAACTGCATCTCCCCAACAATTGACTATTGCACTGAATCCTAACGGTTTCGAGACTTCCTTTTTAGAATTTTGCGCCTTTTCTCTTTTCCGAGAGAAGTGAAGCCTTGCACAATGCAGACGATGGCCTGATTCCGTGTAGAATTTTGGGAGAAAAGTGATATAGGTTAGGCAAGACCTTCAATTTACGACTTTAACTTCGTGGTACTCTTCAATGGAAGACTCTCACTTCGACCGCTGAGAATGGGGCTTCTGGAATTGCGAGTTACCAAGAATGGTCCTAGTCTTCAGGATAAACTAAGAGAGCCGCTCACCCAACTCGTTCCATTTTAATCCATGGATCCCCACGTGACGCTCTTCAGAGGTTCTTCTGGATCCAGTCTTAACTGTAAAATCCTCAACGATCACATTATATTACGAATTATCTTCTTCTCCCTACTTCTCCAAATCCATACAGAACGCTTTGATTTCGCTTTCCTCATTGCATTACGACGGTGCTTAGCTGCTTCGACGACGAAGATTACCAAGACCGGTATTAACCAACATCTGTTCAATCGCAGAGCTCTGAACTTGGGTATAGCTGGATATACTCACGGGTAACTTGCCAGTCTCCTACAAAGTCGACGGGTAGCTTTGTTGGTGGATGAAAGTCCTAACTACCTCCCGCATATTTACCTTGAGTGCAGGTTTTTGGCTGAACTGACTCGTAGAATACAACTCGCATAAACCAGATTATACTCACACACGCGTGGATGAACGTCGTCATAAATACAGAAGATACGTGCCAAATTGGAAACAGGGAGTCCATCTCCTGGATCCAACTGCGTCTTAGAGAAGCAAAGGGTGCCTTAAGTCCGCGATTAACCCTCTATCCGCCACCTGTGGACGCGCCACGTTACCTCGTGACTAATCGGCACTGAATCCCTCTATGGGGAGATCCATGGTGCTTGTTCAATGCAAAAAATGAATAAAAACATACGAAACCAAATATAAACGTAATTTTCATTCAATTCAATGCATAAAACAGCTTTACAAATCGCCCCTGAGAAGCTGGTCAGCTAGTCGCAGGATTCACTACTGTCGCAGGAATCACTGCTGTCCTAAAACATTCGAGTCATGGGGCAGCAAACAACTCTCTGTTCGGTAAAGACCCGGTGACTGCCTTTGATGAAGATCAGAAAACGGTTTAAGTCCTCATACTCGGCATTCCAAGAAAGATCTACAAACATCGAGCGCGCTAATAGGAGGGGAAGATGGTAGACGTTTAAGTTGAGGCCGAATGCACACCTAAATCCGACTAGACCCTTCATGAATAACAGCTGGAAGACAAGGAAACGAAAAGAAAAATGAGGTGAGACCAGCATGTTTAACTACAATGATTACCATCGAGGCTGAGACTAGTTACTGAATTTTAATGTGTAACAGGAGATTCATCCCTTCTAAGGCACATCAGCTATTTCAAAGAGATCGTTCAAAGAGCAAAGTAAGAGTTTGGAGGCCTCTCACTACAAGGAACATTTTTGGGATATGAAGGAGACGATTAATGCCGGTCACAGCCCATTTAAGAGGGAACTATGAACATTGACAACATAAGGTGGCAATGTGATTTTTCAATACAAATTTGGAAGTGTAAGAAACTAACGAGACGGATATCTCCTTTGCTAAATAGAGAATTTTTATGAATACGTCGTTTTCTTGCTTAGCAATCGCCAGGTTGTTTTACCCACCGCTTTTTACGCGACTTCCAATGAGGAGGATGAGGGTCTCCTGTGCCATTTGCGACTATAGTCACCTGTTCAAACCTTCCTCATTGGAAGTCACGTAATGGTTTTTAGGGAAGCTGTTGATCATGTAATTGCCATGGAGTCTTTCGTCTATCATAAGTGTTACTGAAGCGTTTGGCCTAGTAAATTGTATATCAGCATACCCTTCTAGGCTCTGAAGAAGGCGATTCTGCCGAAACGTCAGCTACTGTTGTATTGCATTGTTTCCCTATGGAAGTAAATATATGCTGTATGACAACCTCGCAATTGCTGAACAAGAAAACGACGTATTTATAATCCAGTGTCGAGGTTAATAGAAATTCGATCCTGAGAACTGTTACAAGAGAATCTTCGCATTCTCGTTGAGCAAACGCGAGGTGTTATTATTATTCTTTATTCACCAATAAGTTGACGCTTCGGCGGACTTCGCCTTTCTCAGAGCCTGGAAAGGTCAAGTTGACAGCAATCTACTCGGCCAAACGCCTCCATAACCAAACAAAGAAAACGCTAAACCCAGATTTCAATCACAGTGAACACAGCTTTACACACCCACCGCTTTCTATAACGCTTCCACTGAGTATGTCGGAAGTCTATAGTCTACACCCAGTGGAAGCCTTATAGAAAGCGGTGGGTGTGTAAAGCTGTGTTCACTGTGATTGAAATCTGGGTTTAGCGTTTTCTTTGTTTGGTTATGGAGACGTTTGGCCGAGTAGACTGCTGTCAACTTGACCTTTCCAGGCTCTGTGGAAGGCGAAGTCCGCCGAAACGTCAGCTTATTCGTAAATAAAGAATAAAAATAGCACATCGTGTTTACTCAACAAGAATATGAAGAATTACTTGATTAATGCCGAGGTTAATAGAAAGTCTGTCGTGGAAGTTGCAAGAGAATTTTTACTACGTTAATCATCAAAATATTAATGTTATATGCATTCAACAAACCAAAAAGTATGAATTTGACCCATAAAATCCATGATGGACAAAGCGCCAGACCGATGTAGGAGTACGTTTTCCACCGTTTTCAGACTAGTCGGTAGCCAGTGTTGAATAACTACAATGGATTTAAAGTCTTCGTAGTCTTTCACCAGGATTATCTGCTGCACAAACTGCAGTTATGTCAGAGGGTACAGGATACTGTTCCATACTGCTCTTACGGAAAAACAATTTCCAAAAGTCTATCACATTCGAGGAGAAGGATCTTTCTGATAACTAAAGATAATTTCCCGAATAGGAGATTACAGGTCTAGAGAAAGGTCCGCCTTACAATTCTAAGAGCACTAGCATTTTCCTGGGCATATTACTTTAACGGCAAATCTGTTCAAAAATCGATTTTATAGAAGCACGTACAAAGTTACATCACAAAAACGTTTAACGTAACAGTAGGTGCTGTAAACATAAACCATGCACTGGAAGGAAACAGGCCTCAACAAGAACAAAAAAGAAAGAAAAAGAGAAGGAAGAACGAGAAAAGTACGCCTTGCATGCTTCGAAAGACTTGTCGCTGTACAATGAAAGAGTCGTATGTTGTCAGCAATGCTCTGCAGATTCCAATAGACTCTAGTTTAGTTAACAAAGTCTAATACGAACTCAGATGCACTTCTCTAAAGTTTTGAGGCATTGAGCAATTTCGGGTGTAAAGACATTGAAATCAATAAATATGTATGAGACTCTGATATAATTTAAGTCAGAGCGAGCTACATTTTGGCCGACCTAGTGGAATACGAGCGATTTTTCGTCGGCTGCACAAAACAGCTAGACTCCACCGTGTCTCCCACAACGACCATCGGAAGTGTAAAAATACCTTTATTGTATAAACAGAAATAGACATTGCATATTTTTAGCATAAAATATAAAAAGATAACAAAAATAATACACACCTATACACTGGTTTAAATCAAAATCAACATTCAGTGTTTTGCAGAACACTGACGAGAACAAAACAGAAGGGTATAACAAGTAAAACGTTATAGGAGATAACAAAGAGTTGATATTCCGAATGAGCAGCGCTGGTTTCTCGCTAAAACTTGACAATGTGTTAAAACTTTCGTAAACCAGCAAAGTTATAATGCTTGGGTAATACCAGAAAAGGTGTATTTAGATCAAAAAATAGGTCAAGATACTTCATATTTTATCAAACTATTACTTCTTAAGCACAACGGCTGAAGTTCAGATGTGAATCCTACCAACAGAACCCATACTACCGTTGGAAATTAACACGTCAGACGTCATTCACTGTGACAATCACGCGTCAGAACGCTTATTCAGTAAATCTAGCATCGCTTTCGAAATGGCATTGAATACAACGGTGGAGTTTTCACCCTTCATAGTCGTACAGATTCCTTGATTTCTGGAACATTAAATCACTTATCACAAAAAAAAAAACAAAATAAATATTGATATGTATCCTTTCTTGATGGGCTTACACCAAGTTCATAAATGTATTTATTTTCGGCTAACGTTTCGACGTCTTCGTCTTTATCAGAGCCGATGATCCGAGCCGATGGTCCACGCTTGTTATTCGTCTCGATGTGGCGGCTTCGCCTTCGTGTCGAGTACATCTCCTTGAATGAGTGTGCCTCATTCGAGGGGATGGACCGCTGAGGAAGGCCTGACTGGACATGAAGGCGAAGCCGCCACATCGAGACAAATAACAAACGTGGACCATCGGCTCGGATCATCGGCTCTGATAAAGACGAAGACGTCGAAACGTTAGCCGAAAATAAATATATTTATCGACCTCGTGTAAGCTCATCAAGAAAGGATACATATCGATTAGTCACACCGAGGTTAAAGGAAAGTCGGTTTTGAAATATTAAAATGAACATTGTTAGATGGAGATGTTAATCAGTCATGAGTACACGTACAGTACTCACCTGTAGTAGTCTACAACTTTTTTCTCTGTCTTCTCATGGACTTCTATCCTCCTCCTTACAATCTCAGCCACATCATCATCTCTTTTGAACAGAGGCTCATCAGTTATATCATCCTTTCCCTGAATAACGAATCGTTGCAGAAACTGCATAGCTCCTTAAATTTCTTGATGCTGATTACTACCAATCATGACCACAAGACGTCGTATACCGTGATTTTCCCATCTTAAAGAACTACTAATTCATCTCACTACTATACAGTAGTACAAAAAAACATTACATAAATACATAAAGCATGATATTACATAGACTAAATCTAGCACTTAATCTAATGTTAATCTACTTAATCTTAATCTAATGTTTTAGAAAGCTCTATAGTAAGGTGCTGCTCCAACCTCAACTTTTGGAGGATTGAATTCCAAATTATACGTCCTGCCGGATGCCTTGTGCACAAGCTGTTTTGATAGACGATCAATGAGAACCTTTTTAGGGACCTAAGAAAATATTCCTTAACGACTTAAAAGCAGACGACATAAGAGAATACAGATTTGAAATTAAAGCAACCAAACACATCTGGAACAACGGTAGTTGCACCTAGAAACATTTGATGACATCTGTAAAAATTCTGACCTGAATTTCTATAACAAGATCCAAAGGCGCTACCTCCTCGACCATTTTCAATTGAGCTATTGTACGTGGAAATCCTAAAGATAAGAAACATACATTCCTCGATGGAAGGCTTGCTCATGCAAGCAAAAATGATAAGGTACGACGTCATCGGCCTGGCCGAGGCGAGACGACGCCACCCATTCAACGCTGCTAGGTATATTCATGCATGAGAGTGTGAGTGTATTTTTGCTTTACGCGGATTGTATTCTATGAATCAACTCGGCAAAAGACTGTAATCAAGTGACAGGGAAGTATATGGGAGGCGGCTAGGAGTTGCCTCCAACAAATAAACACCATGTCCACTCTGGGAGAGCCTGGCAAGCTACCCGTGAGTATCATGGACTTAGAGAGGTTCTACAGAGAAGACCATACATTCTTCAAGGTCATCATTGGAGATTTCAAGGTCAAAATTGGTCCAAGAAAATCTTAAAGAATGAAGAACAGCAGTAATAGTCCAAGCTGGGAAAAGTATTTACCAAGCCCACCGAAGTTTTGCCAATTAGAAGACCAAGGCAATTGCACTTCGACGCCAAGACGGAACAGTTACATCGTCCAGAAAGGCAACGGAGAAATTCATCCACGATTACTACTCAGATCTCTTCGATAGCTACGTCCTTCCCACATTTGAAATAAAGGAGGATGGATATGTTGTACCACCGGTCTTCCTTCCGAAATCCGACATGCCATTTCGTCGGTGAAAAATCGAACAGCACCAGGTCCGGACAGGACAAGGTCAGAACATCTGAAGAGCCTTCCGCTAGTCCTCGTAAACACACTGGCTTGGTTCTTCACACGTTACCTGTCTGAATGCAAGGTTCCTACTCAATGGAAGACCAGCAACACCGTGTTGTAGTTCAAGAAGGGCGACCTACACGATATAAGCAACTATCGCCCAATCTGCTTGCTGTCTGTCGTCTACAAACTTTTCACTCGAGTCATCCTAAACAGGATTGACAGAACACTTGACAAGGACAGCCAGATATGCAAGTAGGGTTTCGAAAAGGAGTTAGTACGATGGACCACATTCACACGATAACAAGGCCCATTGAAGCATCGCGAGAGTACAAAAGACCGCTTTGTCTCACTTTCATCGAGTTTGAGAAGGCCATTGATTCAATTGAGGTAGAAGAAGTCAGGGAAGCCCTTGGTAGTCAATGAGTCCCTACTCAGTACGTAAAGATTCTTCGTGAAGGTCCTCGACTAAATCTCAAGAAAACGATGTTCATGAAGATCGGAATGGTTTCGATTGCCTCATTCACGCTCAACGGAACGAATATCTCCGAATGCTCCAGCTATGTCTATCTAGGTCGAGAAATCAATATGATGAACTACTTAGCTTCAGATCTGAGCAGAAGAAAACGAGCCGCTTGTGGGCCTTATAAGAGCATCGAAGATGTGGTGAAGAGAACAAAGAACACCCAACTCCATGCCCACCTTTTCGACTCAACGGTTCTTCCTGCCCTAACGTATGCGTCAGAAACCTGGTCGCTACGTAAGCAGGATGAAAGATCACTCAGCGTTATTGAACGCGCTGTCGAAAGGACGATGCTAGGAGTATCCCGTTTCACACAAGTAGGGGATGGGATCCGAGCCTCCGACCTACGTCAACGATCGAAAATCAAAAATTCTGTTCTGTACGCTTAACTGTCGAAGATAAGGTGGGCCGGACACGTAATGCGTATGAATGATAACCGATGGACAAGAGCTGTTAGTGACTAGATTCTTCGGGATGTCAAACGTACTGCAGGAAAACCACCGACGCAATGGTCAGAGTTCTTCGCGAAAAGTCTAGAAGAAAGATATGATATGATGCTCGACGAGTCCCTAAAGCGAGCAGAATCCACTAGGCTACTCTTGCGCTCGACAAGGAAAAGTGGTGGATTTACTGGCGCCCGTTGCAGTCACTCGACGATCAACGGGACTACAGGTGATACAGGTGAATCAACAAATTGCTAAAGCATCTGAATCACTGACCATATTTTTTTCAACACACCAGTGTAAAAAGTTAAAAGCCAAGTACAGGATTCGATAAACAATATCTTACGAATGCTTTGTGTGCATTACTAATAAATACGAGAGTTCCCATCGGTTAACTGCTTCACCATGGCTGGGAGATGTTCCTGGGTGTACGGCTGCGATGTACAGTGGAGGGATTCATCACCTAGCAGACCCTCCCAAGCTGAGGAGCCCAGCGTTTCCATCAGGTAGCCCGGCTAAAAAAAAAGACCAAAAACCGAAACGAAAATCCACCACCGTCCCGGTATCAAACTACTCGTATAGGAGCAAATGTCCTGAGCCAAAAGGGCGGCGACTGGCTGTGGTAGTGACGACCTAGGGCAAACTTTGGGTAGGCTGACGTTGGAATTCCAGAAAAGAGTGAATAAACCAGCAAACTCCGAAAGAAAGGAAATTATGCTGAGAATCGCAAAACTGGTGAGGATGGGCCATCCAAATATCTATGTAAGCAAGTAATACAAAACATAGATCATCAAAATCTAGCCTCATTTGTAAAGTAAATTTCAAATTACACTACCAGTTTTATTATTAGTCCGAGTGTTTTGCCGTATCAGATTCTTTCTGAGAAGACCCTTAACAAATAGTATCTGACTTTCACAAGTTGGTATCAATAAATAGTTCTTAAAGCTCTTTCAAACTGGTTGCAAAGTTAAGAGATCGGTAAGAAGACGACTAAGAATTACCTAAAGAACTTCATAACACGTATAGCCTACCGTCAAGAATCAGCTTCGGTTTCGCTCGTCGTACTTCATCTAGAAGTATACCGTTCAGAATACTGTCTGGTATGAGCTCTCCTTTGCGCAAAAACGGTAATGCTCTTTGTCCAAATTCTGAAACATAAACTGTCTTGGAAACCTAACGTAAGAAATAATGGGAAAGACTAGTCGATCAAGTACCATACAGCATACAAACACCAATTTCCAAGCAATGCTGCAAAAATAGGCAAATGCTGCTTCATAACTTAACGATGAAGAAAAAGGGCTCAGAGCCTATTTAGCGTTAAGGGGGAACAAAATGAAACCTTGCTCACCTGTACCACGTTGAATGTGGTCTCTGATGAAGTCACCTGCAGAGAAATATCCAAATTGATCGAATTTCTTCAACAACATCTTCGCTATCGTACGTTTCCCACTACCCGCTGGTCCACTTAATAGCACTCGTAACATAATAGCCGACGTCCTGTAAGTCCAACACATATCACAAACACAAAACCCTGGAGGAATAAGCCGAGCACGTGCATCCGGGAGAAGGCGTAACTTAAAAAAGAAGAAAGTAGGAGATAAACAAATACAAATATATTAAAAAAAAACAATGACAATCACAGACAATACATTTTTATGAGTTGAGCATTTTCAATCACATAGAAATCACAGCGTTTGACGACAGGAAAAGAAAAAAAACATGTGAAAGAAGAAATCTAAACAAGAAAGCCTCCACAGGACTAAAACCTACCTTCGATCTAAAAATTAAGAGTTACTGCCAAGAAAATGGAACTAATAAGGACAAAAATATATGGGTACTTTAAGTCGCTCGAAAACGTATAGAGTTGATAAATATTAAACTTAAGGAATAACTACTACAAAGTTCAAGACGATGTTCAGCACTGCAAAAAAGTAGACTTGGTCCAAATATAACCCTGCTTGAGGCTTGAAGTACGACCAACGTCCATTCATCTTACTTCACCTCGTTTTTTTCTCTTCGATTCCAGTTTTATGCTTAACAACAATCGAAAAACACTTTAGTTAGGAAGTTTTTGCTACAGTGTTGTATCTGGCATTATTGTTCTCAGCGCCCACTGATATCTCATGATTCAGCAAAATCAAACTCAGATGCAATCAATAACCAGCAAATGCTAAATCAAAATGTAGCAGCGTCAAGAACATTGAGACACTTTACAACATCTTAACACTTAAAAGGACATTTTGATTGAGATAACAGAGGAATTATACCTTTATATGAGAACAAGCAAGAGGTAAAAGGTTTTACTCACTCGAGGCAATGGATACGAATACAAACTCATCCGGAATGAAGAAGAACAAACATCCAGACATCTTCTTCCTTCACTGAAAATCAAGTTTGCTAGAAGATTAGAACTAAACAACGAATTTACTCGAAGCCCACAAGGTACACAAATACGCCAAGCAAGTCTGGCCAGGAATTCGCTGCTGGATGTGATCTACTGAGTGATCCAATCAATAAGGGAAAGCTGTACATTCTATGGAGCGAAGTTAGTAAAGGGACTAGTTTGTCTAAAAAACATAGCATTCAGAGGAATATTCTCAAGTACGAAGTGAGATTACAAAAAGAGAAAAAGAAGACGGAACAGACTTCATTAATCTACAGAATGAAAATAAAACGCTTAGAGCTAAGCCTAAAAACCAAGACCTTTCGAATGGCTAGGGACGTAATGAGCACGGGGTTAAATATGAATGAAATAAATGAACGATGAATTCAACGGACATTTGAGGTGATCCTGTCGAAAAGCGAGCGGTTTGAAAAGACAGGAACCGCCGAACGAAAGTTCTAAAGACAGTTAGTTAGTGTCAGCTTTGTAAAGTTCGAAGCAGAAACCTTAACGAGCTAAAGAAATGAGACATCCTCAATAATTGATCGCCTTCCCGGAGGAGTAATGATTCTGGCTGTGATTCGTGAGAAAATGTAGCGAATTCATTCCCAGATGTCAGAACCCGTTATGAAGAGTTCGGCACTCAAATCTGCAAGGCAAATCGGTAGTAGACAATCTTAGAAAATGTCCTTGTAGTAGCAAGAACCCCAATCATATACTAAAGGAGACTCCTCTACCAAAAGAAGCGGGGAGTAACTACCCACGGTAACGATCTCGCAACCTTCGAAAGTGGCATGACCTCTTTGACTGGAACAGCTACAGGTTGCATGTGGGGTTAATTCCAGCCCATACCAGGCTACTTGTGGCGATTAGCTAAAGCCGCCTTGACAAAGGTCGTCCAGCAGAAAAACCTTCAGGGAACAAAAAATAACAGCTGCCACTTCATGCAACATGGCCGGCAATGTGTTCTTTTATTGATAAGCAAAAACGAGACTAATAAAAATGCTTTATTTAGGTAACGGTAATTCTCGGCACCTTCGGCTTCCTCAAAGCCGAATTGATCCGAGTCGTTGATTGCCGATGGTCCTTCGTTCTTTCGATGTGGGTCTTCGTGGTCGCATCGAGTCGAAGTCAAAGGAGCGCCGCTCAAATGAGACGACCTCGCTTCCTACACGGGAGGCTTGCTGTTGATAGTGATTGCCTGTTGATAATCGCTTGTTTTTCACCGGACAATCCACCCTACAGCACTCGGTGTCAGTAGAAGCTAGCAAAGAGCACAACAATGTTTGAAAGACCGGCTTTTTTAAGCTCGATGTTACAACATGGATAGTTCGGTGAAAAACGAACAATTACCAGAAGACAATCAGTATCAACAGCAACCGTCCTGTATAAAACAACGCAATCGGGTGAGGTTCCTTCATTGGGAATGATAATCCACCGAATCCCATTAGATGGGATCACGACGACCCACATCGGAAGAAAAACAAACTGTGGACAATCGATACAGATCAATCCGGACCTCAATAAGGCGAAGGCGCCAAAACGTTAATCGAATAAAGTGCTTTTGTCAATTTCATGTCAGCTTGTTAGAGGCGCGTGTGGCGCAGTGCTCAGAGGCGCCCTGCAACACACGTGAAATCGATCCATGCGCCCACGGCGCGCCATGCCTTCCATCCTTCCGGAGTCGGCAAATTAGAAGCATACTTGCCTGGGAGGATAGCAGCACTGCTTCTGTATATCGGTAGGCCACCGCGAGTCAGTGTACAGGCCAGATATGCATTCAATCACTTTCAATGGTACTTAAAGAAGTCGAATGCATGGCGCATTCCTCAGGGATTGATCAACGCCGAGAGCTTCATCTTTTTTATGTCAGCTTATCAATGAAATAACACATTGATTAGTCATCCCGAGGCTAAAAGAAACTCGATGTTTTTCTTCAATAAGCAGACACGAGGTTGTTATTATAGAATTTATTAGGATACAATAACTGACGTTTCGGCGGTTTCGCCTTCTTCAGAGCCTGGAGAGGTCAAATTGAGATGCGATCTACTCAGCCAAACACCCTAGCAGATAAAACTTAAGAAATAAATTTGTATTCCCAAAAGAAAAAGCTTTATTTAAACACCTACCGTTTATTTCTTGTAAGTATCTAAGCTAGTTGGTGGATAGCAGCCGCACAAAAGTACTACGTGGGCGAGGACTGCGTCAGGTCATTGGATTAGCCTGAGGTATGGCGCCAGATCACGCGTGATGACAAGACACTCCTCCTTGCGGTTCATTTTTGGATATTTGGAATTGATCCGAAACGCTTCAAGAGTTTTACGCGCTGATGTTTTCTATTCGTGTGTGAGGATAGTGACTCCTACTTCAAAATCTTCTCCGTTACGTTCCTGCATTCTATGCGCGCCTAGTGGTGTTTGGTTTTAATTTAGACTTACCGATTAGGTGTTCTTTAATGCGGACGCAGAGCGGTCTACCCGTTTCGCCAACGTATTCGTCTTCGCACACTTTAGAAGAGATCACGTAGATTGTGCCCGAGCTCACGCAATCATCGTCTCTACCGTTAGGGCGAATTATGCAGTTTTTCGTTATACATGGACGATTATATAGGAGGTTACGAACTAGCTGGCGTCTTAGAATCTAAAGGGGCGCCTAAAGAAACCTTGCGTAGAATCGCGTGGATCCTGCACGAGCTCCAAGATTGACTCCGCAGCAACGCTAGAATTGAGACACGAAATAAGAAAGAACAACGGGAAGTAGGGGCACTACCACCACCTCCATTTCTTCGGCTATTCTTTAGACAGCAAGACCCAAGCGACGAAGCCGATATAAAATTTCGCATATTTTCGAGCGAAACTCTCAAAATCCTTAACCACTATCGCGCGATAAATTTTAGCTCGAACCTCACAGCTGCGCAAAAATCTGGTATGCAACAGGTTCGAGGGCGAATAAAGTCAAAAACAATTAGGCTATAAGTTAGTGGTAAGGGTGGAGAGTTTGTAGTAACTCCTCGCCATTCAGATGTCGATGTAACGGAAAAACACCTTCAAGACGAATCGCTTTATCGCGCATCAACTGAAAAGGAGTTCAGCAGTCAAAATCGAAAAGTGAACAACGAATGGGTTAAAACGGAAAGGGCAGCAGGTTTAAAACCAGCAGACATTTCGCACCTTAAGATCGAAGTGCCGACATGTCCCGTCTTATACTTATCAAGACGCATAAGTTAACATCCGCTGATGATCTGGCGTCTACTGACCCCTCCACCTTTAAAGCTACACCCATCATCGGTTGTGTAGACGGGCCTACGGATAGAATTGCTTGATTCATAAACCTAATCCTCAAACAGTTGCTTAAACACATAGCAGCCAATCTCACGAACACCCAAATGTTCCTGGATCGTCTGCGTAATGCGCAACCCAACAACGCGTACGTGATGGAGTCCTTCGACGTCACCGCCCTTTATACAAACGTGTCGAATGACTCCGCTATGCAAGCCATTCGCGAGCTCCTTATACAACATGAAGGAGCAATAAACATGTATGGTTTCTCGATTCAGCAGTTGATGACACTCTTAAAGGAGTGCCTAAACTGCTCAATCTTCAGATGGTCCGGGAAACATAACGCGCGAATGAGAGGGTTGGCAATGGGACAGCTACTGGCACCAACCCTTGCCGTTGCCTTTATGTCTAAAGTGGAAGCACCTGTAATCGATCTTGGGCTATTACTCTACTGTAGGTATATAGATGATTATTTTGTCATCTGCTCCACACAAGAGGAGATAGACAAATGTTTCGAGTTATTGAACAAGCAGTCAGAGTATATAAAATTTACCCGTGAGAAACCGAAAGAAAACTGGCTTCCATTCCTAAACGTTCAAGTCAACCTATCCGAAAACGGCTACATCACAAAATGGTATCGAAAGCCAATCAGTAAAAATATACTGGTTCATTATCTCTCCTCTCATTCCTCACACACTCAAAGGGCGCTTATAAAAAATATGTTTCGAACCGCCGCCAACGTGTGCACAGGTAGAGAGCAAAGGGAAGAATCCTCGAAACTGGCGCGACAAATAGCCATTTCAAATGGTTACGAATCTGTAGCTTCTCGGCATAGGCACAGAGGAAAAACTACGCTCCAAAGCGATAATTCTAGCGAAAACAAGCCTCTGTTCCTCTTGCCCTTTATTTCTATCGAAATAAAGTGCAGCCATAAAACGTTGCCTAATAAAGGCCGGTTTAGCGAATTCCGTAAGAGTGATAGAAATACCACCGGACAGCGAGCTAGTTCGCAACCGCCTATATGACCATCCATGTATAACGAAAAACTGTATAATTCGCCCTAACGGTAGAGACAGTGATTGCATTTAGGCTTCAATCTTCACATCAGTGCTAATCTACTCACTTGGATACTTGGACGACCCGTCGTCACTGGTTGTGCGGGCTCCAGCACAATCTCCATTCTTGGCAGTTTCGCTGATTTAGCCACTGTGTTTCTCGGAAATCCTGAGGTCAGCCTGACCAAAGTCTGCCCCAGGTCGTCACCACGACAGGCAGTCGCAGCCCTTGTGGATTAGAGGGAAATTTACCACCATGCGACTTTGATACCAAGACAGTGGTGGATCCTGGTATTGGTTAACTCTTAGCTCGGGTCCCTGATGGAAAAACAATTTAACATCCTACCAACCGATTTCGATTGAGTTTCGGCTAAAATTGTCAATGTTTTCCTGGATTATTGAGCTGTTTTATTTTTTTAAAGTTCTTACATAAAGCCTATTTGACCAATTTCACAATTCGAATGATCCGTAGTGTAGGGTGGAATAAGCGGAACTCCCACGATAACTGGATGAGTTTCTATAGAGTAGCAGTTTCGTTACCAAGATGAGCTGATTTTTGATTGGCTCATTTTAATATGTAAGTGTAATATTATATATGTAGTGTATATTAATATATATTATAGTGTATATATATATATGTAAAGGCCAGATATGCATTCAATCACCTCCAACGATACTTAATGAAGTTGAATGCATGGCGCATCTCTCAGGGAATGATCAACGCCGAAAGCTTTATCGTTTTTATCCTTTATATATACATATATGATTTTTTTTCAACGATAAGCTAACGTAAGGGCGACAAATAATTCCATTGGGCTCACGTTCCTGCACGATGGTCTTCTCCATAGCCTGATTGACACGAATCAATTGTTTATAGCTGTTGCTTTGTTGCTTCTTACTCGTGTTACACCTACAACTTACTTACTTGACACTTACGGCCCGTACACTCACTGGTTGTGCGGACCTCAGCATAATCACCATTTGTCGTAGATTTGCTGGTTAAGCCATTGTGGTCCTTGGAATCCCGAGGTCAGCCTGGCCAAAGTCTGCCCCAGGTCTTCACCACTACGGGCAGTTCGCAGCCATTGTGGATCAAAGGGAGATTTGCCTCCATTCGACTAGTTTGATACTAGGACGGAGGTGGATCCTGGTATCGGTTTCACCTTACCTAGGCTTCCTGATGGAAACGCCGAACTCATCCTTAGCTTGGGAGACCATGCCGGAGGGACGATCCCCCGCTGTACATCGCAGTCGGGCACCCAGGAACACCTTGCAGCCACGATGAGGCGGTTGGCCTTTGGGAAGAGACAAGTTTATAAATGAAAAAACATGTGGAGTAGTTACGGCGAGATCAAAGGAAAGTCGAATTTCTAAACATAAATATACATATTATACATGGATAAATATAACAATATCTGAATATTCCGCAGAAGGGTTTTTGTGATAAAGCGATAACAGATAAAGCTCTCGGCGTTGATCAATCCCTGAGGAATGCGTCATGCATTCGATTTCATTAAGTATCGTTGAAGGTGAATGAATGCATATCTGGCCTTTACAATAACTCGCGGTGGCCTACCGATGTATCTAGCAAGTGCTGTTATCCTCCCATACAAGTCTGGTATCAATTTGCGGATCGCTGATGGATGGAAGGCTTGTTGAGCCACGGGTGCAGGGATTGATCCCATTTGTGTGTCGCAGGACGCCTCCGAACACTGCGCCACACGCGCCCTATTTTTCTAATAATAATGAATAATAATAATAATGAACTACAATACGTGCTGAACTCATAACATCTATCTTTCCTATGTATTCGTTTACTATCAATCACTCCGTTAAAGATTAACGGACGAGCGATAGAAAGAGGATGTTTAGCGCTGAAATCGGTGGAGATTCGATGAAACTTCGTACGATCACAAATGTTGTTTACAAATCGCCTACAACGATGGAAAGTGTTGTTTCAAAGCCGGAAATCTGGCAGGATCATACAAAGTGCAAGTGCAAATTACTCGAAGAATAAAATAAATAAAAAATAACAAAAAAAATTAGAAGTGTACTGTGGTGTAACGTAGTGAAGTATAAAATGTACAAAGCCTCTAGTACGTCTTTATTCTCTTTCAAAAGCCGTCGATTCTCAACAAAATATGGATTTCGATGAGAAAAAGATACAACACGCCAAAGAAACAACAGATGTCTCAATAGCTGTTTAGAAAGCGAATCGCGCTAATCGAGAGCGCAACAAAAACTATACGTCTAAAAGCTGTTGAGACTGTTAGCACTGACATTGTTGTAGAAAATAGAAAAGAGAATGATGAAAAGGAAAGAGGAAGGTTAGGATGAACAAATGAACAAAAAAAAGTAGATTCGATGCCGACCACAGGAAACTCGGCCAGAGTATGCGAATTCATTGATTTTTCCCGTTCCCTAGCATCAGAGGGCGCATATGGCGTAGTGGTCGGAGGCGCTCTATTACGCACATATGGTATCGATCCCTGGGCCAAAGCAAACTAAGCCCTCCCTCTCCCGGGGTTAGCACATTGGTGCCGGACTTGTCTGGGAGGATAACAGCACCACCTCCAACGATATTTAATGAAGTTGAATGCATGGCGCATCCCTCAGGGATTGATCAACGCCGAGAGCTTTATCCTTTATCCCTTAATTGACTTCGGAAAGAAAATTCAATGCGACAAATTACTTGTTCGGAGTAGTAGTAACAGTGATGGGGTAGTTTGAAATTTACCTAATAATAAGACAAGATCCCAAAGTCAACTTTTTATATGTTACCTACTATAATTTTTCACGGCAGGGTATGCTGTGAACTATAACCACAACGATGCTGAGATATTCGCAAAACTTGGACCCAGTGCCATATCGAACCACGATTACATTTTCCGGCGGCTCGCCAATTACACACTGCTCCGCGAAGGTCCTTGCTCTGCGCCTCTCTCAATTCTTTTTCTACTTAGTGAGACGAGATTTTTATGATCTATGTCTTTGATTTGTTAGTAATAAGAGCAAGACATTAGTAAAATGTTGCTTATCGAATCCTTTGCATTGTTTTCTTTCCTTTCCTACACTGGTGTTTTGAATGAATATGGTCAGCGATTCAGTCGCTTTAGCAATTTGTCAGTTATTGAAAGAATTGTATCGAACGATGTCAGCTTTGCCGGAATAAAGAATAAAGTAACCCAACGTGTTTGATCAACGGAAAATTCGATGGTCGATCTGATCAATGCCGAGGTTAACAGAAGTCGATTATGGGAAATATTCTATGTTATATCACTTTTACTGGCCTACTCTAACCAGACGTTGTCTCCGGGAATAGATTCATATAAGGACTTTTGTTATAGAATCACTTCCTTCAACATGTTTTGGCTTTGAGTTTTGCATGTCCCGACATCACTGTTGCGTGGATCTTAGAGCATGTATTCGATTCTTTTCTGGCTTCTATATTCCATGAAGGTATTCAGATTTCCACATTGGTTTGGTTGCTAGTTTAGAGTGGTCGTCTTCTCTGTGAATGTCGTTGAATACTGGACGAGTGGATTCTCCTTCAAATTTTAGAGTAGTCATGTTAGGACGCTCTTGGGTCTACTTCCTCTAGTGTAGAACATGGACTCTCATCAAATGTACTGTCACTGTACAGTCATCAGGTGCACTGGTGTGTGAGCAGAACTTCATGGCAAAGGGTGTATTTTGACGCATAGATTGAAGGATGGTCAAATGAGGTAACAGAATCCTGCATTCGTCGATGAGAAGAGCATTGGAACGATGTGTGACAAGGTTTGTACCCTGTTGTTTGACTGGCCTATGGCGTACGTTTTTCCGTTTAAATAGCGTTTCTTGTTTCTTAACTCTTATAGGCTGATCATGTAACCTCAAGAACAGTATGAAGATAGATTTTTGAGATGCCTGTTCTGATGCTGCAGGTGCGGAAACTTCCAGAACATTTTATGGACAAATACCCACGTATGTCATGCCAAGTTCTGAACATGGGGGTGAATGTAATCACGGGTAGCCTGCCTTTCTCTCCCATTCAGTGCATCATATGCTTTGAATCTCTGATCACAGGCAATCTGGCACGAAATCAAATATAGTGTCCGAATGCAAATCATAAAAGATTTTTTGCGAAATATTTATGGCCTACATTTGGAAGTTGATTATGACGATGATTAGACGTGTAGTACTGAAGTGTTCAGGGAAAAATAATGTGATGACGAGCTGAAAAAAACTATCGATCTCACCCTTAAAGAGCAACAGCTCTATTAGACATTCCCAACTCCAGCACGCACCTTGAGCAATTTTCTCTCAAGAAACATAAATCAGTAGGCTAGTTATATTCGAAGAAAGCCGAAGGCGGCAAAAAAAAGATAGGAATCGATAGAGAAAGAACCAAAATGGAGATTGACTGCTGTTTGCTTTTCTTGTATCTAGCGAACACTCGACGGTGCACCAAAATCATAGTTTCTTAAACTCCCGCTGAATACGATACTCCAAACCGAGCAGCTTTGTGCACTGCTTTGCGATACGAAACAAATGGAAGATGTTTGAACCACAAGAATGTTCAGAGATGAGCAAACCTCGGTGAACTTTGAATCTCTGCTTATTCTTTACAAAAATCATTTCAGTTCCCAATCATAGGAGAAGGTATCCACTAAGTCATTCCGAAATCAGTGTCCGAAATGCTTTCATTTTTTTCATTCACATGTTTCATCAATAGTTTTTCTCTCCATTGCTCTACTATTATATACCATTGCGAAGCCCACTTTATGTACGTTCACTATACATAGTAGAATTGCACTACAAATTATGTTTTTGACAAATTTCAAAGGTTAGAGTTCCAGATTTGGAAGCAGAAAGATCTAGAAATCTACTTCTACGAATTCAAACTTGGAACTGTGTGGCCATTTGGCTCAAAACATTAACGAACAATAAGGTCAAAGAAGTGTGAACGAATGCATAGTTCAACGCTGAACTGGAAAATGTCATCGCGGCGAATCAGACCTTCAAGATGGATGAGGTTTTTACAACCTTTCGCTTCAATTCTCAAACAATAAAATGTGGTCGAAGTTTGATGGAAAACAACCTTTACATCCTTGTGAATATATAATACATAAGCAAACTGTAAAAGACCCGTATGAGTAAGCAGCATAATTTCGTTCTTAACTCGTTGTCACGGAAAGGAATAACGAAAAGAAAACGCGTAAATCAACATAACAGCAATGAAAAGAAAAACAGTCCGGCAACAAGGAAAAATGGCATAGAAGAAATTTGTAGCTTTCGAACGATCAGAGGTTGTAAATGAGGTGATTCATGAAAAACAACGAAGCGAAAACAAAACTTCAACGATTAAAAAAAACGAGGAAGGAAAGCGATGTTCCAAGAGGGTTTAGAGAGAAAATAAGAAAAAAAAACAATCGATATGCATTACTCAGAATCTTAAGTTGATAAAATCAAGATCACAATGTGCGTTGAGCAAACTACCAGGAAAACAGAAATTGATCCAAACAAATGTCAGTACTTCATAGAAGACTTGCAGGAATGTAACGCGATCACTAATTTATAACTTACAGATACAATCGCAATGTTTAGCTAGCAAGCGACTAGCTAATGCGTGTTAAAACTAATGAATAAAACAACCTATATGTGCTTGACAGCATGAAAAAACCAGTTGGTCTTCGTGGCCCATGAGCCGTTGAAAGCTTCATCAAATACTTCAGAGAAAAAGTTTCGTGCTTCAGCCGCCATTCCATTATGAAACGCAACTCGTAATGTGCTCTAGAACAACGTGCTTAGGTCAAAACTCCCTCTACTTCCTAGGTAACGAAGAAAGTTAAAAACCTATTTACGAAAAATAAATTCTCACTAGGAGGTCAACAAACTGGCTAGTCGCCAGATTATAGGACGATTCTGGTTGGCAGAACGGGGATTAAATGAGGACCAAAAGCGGGCTTAAGACATAAGTGGACTTTCTGGTATACACTAGATCGAAATATACCCTACGTAAGTGACAGAGTGCGCTTGCTTGAAAATGGGTATTTGGTTAGGAGACACCTTCAATAGCTCTATATCTGCTACACAAAATGCACCTAAGTCATTTGTGGTAATTACACAACTTCTTTGGGAGGGCAGGGTAGAAAAGCAAAACAGCATTGAGTCGAATGTGTGGCGAGAGGCACTTGAAATTACTAAGGCATTATAGATTGAGTAAACCCGAGACTACTGTGCTGATTTGTACTTAACGGACCAACAAATTTTAGAATCGGAGTTCTCAGCGAAAACGTGGCTCAAACTATTAAGGTGGATTAAGGATTAAGTACGGGATCACTGTTTAATAGCTCAGAACAGAAGACAAGATCCATTAAATACAATTTTTAATCCTTGACAAGAATTTTTCGGAACATGTGATAGCGCAAAACTTAGTGGTGATGATGTCCTTACCAATATTAGCTTGCACATAAAGATCAATTCTTCTGAATTAACGAACTAAATATAGACGTATTTGGGTGAAAAATGTGGATCAATGTAGGTTTTGTGAGTTTCTCACCCTTCAATGTCACGTTATGACGATGACGATCTCAAGGTTAGCCCTAACACAAGGTGTAAAAAACTTCACATCGTGACTAGAATAGCAAAACGACGAGTGGTCCACTTCAAATACTATGGCACAAAAGACCTAACGGTAACTTCTAGAAAACGTCTCAAAACGTTGACGTAGAAGTCTCTCAATGAAGAAAAATAGACAACAGAGCACTTTTTAGTAGACTGACGATTTCGCATTTCGCTGTGTTCTCTAACAAGAAACTTACAGCTCTTCAACGATATTTTCCTTCAGATGAAGAGGTGTTGGATACGGTGACACAAATTCGCGATAACTCTTCACAGCAAGTATGTTTGTGAAAACTAGAACAGCATGGGAATGAAATTCTTTGGTCAGCAACTACAGCACTTTTGTTCATGATCTCGTGGTTACAACATCAAGCATTAGCGAGGAGGAACGAATGCTGAACGATTATAACGGTGTTTGTGAAAAAATTTCCAATTAGCTCAACCTTAAGAAAACAAGTTTACGAGGGACGGATACTTTTGTGAGATGCATTTCAGATACAAAGACAAGAACGTTTCAGTATTCCAGCTATATGCATAGGGAAGTCAACAAGATGTACAACTTAGCCGAGCCAGTGTATTACGTGAACAACGAGGATGTAGTGATGAGGATGAAGCACTAGCATCTCCATGGTAATAATTTTCGGCTCGTCAATTCTCCGTACCTTAACGTACAACGACAACTAAAATGTGATCAGGATTAAAGAACAAACAGCGCTATGGAACCCGTTAACAAAATGAAGGTACTGGGGGAATCGCGTACTAAGCAAATGGGAGAAAGAATCGGAAATTCCGACCAATAGTGCCTATCAAAGATTTGAGATTGCATCCCTCAAAAATTTGGCAACCGGATGGGCCTGAAACGTGATGTGTGATAACGACAATGGTGTGAAAGAGCTCTTAGCTAGTGGATCCAACGTGATTTCAGGCGTAACAAGAAGGGCCATCGACCAAGTAGGGTCTTTTACGAGCGTGCTAAGAGCTCATTAAACTACCGAACTGATTTAAGCACATAGGGCGACTCAGGGCGCAAAGACAAATGGAAAGTTGAATAACGTGAGGTCGAACCACTCGTGCATTCCATTTGAAACAGGTGATTTGGCCAAGTCAAAACACCGTTTTTTTTTTGGACTGCCATTCAGAAGTATAAAACTAACAAAAACGAAAGCCCTACTCTCTAAGGAAACATAACCAAACCTTTAAGCGGTCCAAATCGGAATCGGTCGACAACTCAGGCAATTCCATTGTTTGCATCACAGTGAAAAGTGAAAGAAAGAGATCGCGTTTCTCCCATAACATCATATAAGCATCACAACACAGCCTCTTGAATCTAAAGAAAAATAGGCTTAAACATCAAATTATTGTGATGAATAGAATAACTCTTCGTTGCTGAATTAGTAAGCTAAGGTTGGCAAAAAAAAGGTGGTCCCTTTTTTAATTTTTACGTCCTAGCTCTTGTTCCTTTCATCTAGATAAAACGACTAAGCACAACGCCTACAAATGCAATTATTTTGCGCATACCAGATAAAAAATTATTCATATTTCAGTATTTCTTAATACGGCAAAATATATAATACTTTCCAGAGCACAAACTATTTCCTCATTACGTCAATCGTTTAAGATCACAACTCCATTGCCTAAGCGTACATAGAATCATCGAGCTTCAATGCTTGGATTAACAAAATACTCCACTGGTAAGTACATATTTCAGCCACACTTACTTTGCAACCTCATGGCTATCCCTTGATACAGGTCGACCTTGTCCAATAACACAAAGGAAGTGTTCAGTGAGAACAAAGGGCACACGATCCCGCTTAATGCCTAGCTTAGTCTTTCCGTGGCCCAAAATATGACCAAAATCTATATGAAAAAGCTTCCCATCGTTTGTCATCATTATGTTGTCATTATGCCGATCCTAAAGAACGTTTAAAAATTGTTGGAAGGAGATTCGATGTGTAAAAGACAAAAGAGAATTTTTATCGTCGGGGTTGAACAGAAACTTACCATTATTCCCATAATAAAGGTAGCAACCGAATAACCAACACAAGACATCAAGAATCTGTCAACACATTCCATGTACCTGGACGTAATGATAAGCTTTCTTGTTCAGTTCGAGAAAGGCAAAAAAAAAACTAGCACTAGAACAAATGATTGTTGACAGCACAATTTAATGACAACAATTATAGCAATAGCAACAATAAAAGTATAAATACAATGATAACGATAATGGATAACAATAAGCACGACAATAATAATTTAATAGTAACGAAAATGAAAATTAATGAATAGTGGGTAATTAAGGCACGCATAGTGATGCCCTTCATCACCATACGGCTCCAGTTAGACCCCTCTCCCAGTTTACCAACACACCCAACATTTCGGGGCTAGGAGATTGTTGCCAAAAAAAAGATAGCCCGAAAACAGTTCACTTCCTGCGGCCAAAGTAGGAACGTCTAGTTCGATCACGTTCAAAATTATAAGGAGAATTAATTCGACCAGAATTCAACGACTTTCATATAGGAGATGACGATCCCGAAAGAACAGTCGAACTAAACAGTTCGAAGACAATTGCGGATGGTGAACACCAGGAAACGAATCGAATTCAAGGACTGCTGGGGATCCAAGTAACAGACGTGAAGACGGGTCATGTTAAATAGAAAAGAAGTTAAAGTTAAATAATTATAAAGGATAAAGGATAGAAGACAAAGCTCTTAGCGTCGATCAATCCCGGGGGGATATGCAATGCATACGACTTCATTAAATATCGTTTGGAGGTGACTGAATGATATATCTGGCCTTTACAATGACTCGTGATGGCTTCCCGATATATCGAGCCAGTGCTGCTATCCTCCCAGACAAATTTGGTACCACGGAGGGATGAAGGGCTTGGTGGGCCACGGGCACGGGGAACGATTCCACGTGTCGCCTCTGACCACTGCGCCACACACGAAATTATGACAGTAACAATAATAAGGGCACTAACAGTAATAACGGTAATTGTACCCATAACAGCAACAACAACGTTAATAACTATAACTTTTTATTTACAGCGTACTACAATTTTCACGGCATTACATTATGCGAAATCAAGCACAACGACTCTGAGTTACTTGCAAAACTCCGGACGGCAAGTCCCAACAGTGGAGATCAAACACGCTACTACCCATTCCGGGGCTGACGCGTTCACCATCAATAAAATATCTCAATTTTGCAAATATAGCAGCATCACTAAGGTTAATTTCGCATAATACCCTGCCGTGAAATTGTAGTACGTAGTAAATAAAAAGTTAACATAATGGTATTAACAACAGTAAAAAAAAAGACAGTACTAAGTAAGAGAAAATAATAAGTAGTAGTGGCATAGATAGTGGAAATAACTACAACTACGGAAATTTTTGCAACTTTGTAGTTCTAAGATCAATGAGGAAACGCTATGAACTAACTTCTTCGTAGAACCAGCATTGCTCTTTATGTAGCGGTTAATGAATGTTGTTTCGAGCGATTTAACAGCCACTCCCACCTTACCACCCTCAGATTGAATTTCGAAGATGGTAGAACAGTTTGGTACAACACCAATCATACCGTACTGTAAAGAATATTGCATTATACTACTAGAAAATTGCAAGTATTCACATTTAAAAAATCGACATTTCGGAACACCAAATATGCTGTTTGAATTGGACTGTTCCCGAATAAATTTGCTCAGAATAATCAGCATCAGTAAACCGTGCAATACTGGAATAAAGGTGATATTCGACAGCCATTTGTAAGCGCATCAGAAATTCAAGGATGAATTCTTGAAATCATAAATTTCAGCAATAGCGAAACCATACTTTGGTTCCCATAGGAAGAACAGGGTATATGCTTAAACAACAATTAAGCTGATTTCTTTTCCAAATACTGTCCATCACTTCCAGAACTTGCAACACCAACATATCCTGACGTAAATCTGAAATGGTTCAATGTAACGTCCACATTTCCACTTCTTTCACAACAGAAGACCAAGGATTAACAAACCATCTCCATTCTTAAAGATGATTTCATATGTGGGAAGGTAATATTCAGAAAGAGGGCTACGATTTTGCCAAGAGAGGAGCAACGGCATCTTCGCACTACCTAACACTCGACATTTATCGATTCTAAATCATATATACAAATAATTACTGTATTATTTAGTTAGCGAATTACTTAAAGGGAAAAACATGAGATGTAACAAACCGCAAGCAGCCAAGTGAATTCCCTGGATCAAGCGGGGAGTCAATCTTTTCCAAACTTGGACAATGATTTCGTAGCTCTTCCCGTAGGCGCTAAAAAAGAGAAATGCTTCGAATTAAAGGGAAACATAAGAAGTTTCACTGCTTTCTTTCCTCATAATCCAATTTCTCTCGCAATTTTCAAAGAACTAGAATATAAAAATGCAAAACATGATCAGCATGTTCAAGGAAGTGCTACTTCACAATTACACCATATAAACTCCCACGTCCGACTTTCTATTAACCTCGCCATTGATGGAATAATTCTTTATACTTCTGTTTAGCAAACACGAGGTGTTATTTTATTTCTTTATTTACGTACAAGCTGACTTTTCGGCGGATTTCGCTTTCCTCAGAGCCTGGAAAGGTCAAGTGAACTGCAATTTACATGGCCAAACACCTCCATAACCAAACAGAAAAAATGCTAAACCAAAATTTCAATCACATTAAACACAGAGTTTTTGCACGCTCACCGCCTTCTATGAGCCTTCCACTTAATGTGTTATGTGGAGACCAACCGCGTAGTGTTCACATGGAAACGTAATGTGCCTGTCCCATCAAAATAGCAGTCTTATATACTTATATCTTACATAACATATTAAGTGGAAGGCTCATAGAAAGCGGTGAGTGTGCAAAGACTCTGTGTTCAATGTGATTGAAAATTTGGTTTAGGATTTTCTCTGTTTGGTTATGAAGGTGTTTGGCCATGGAGATTGCAGTCAACGTGACCTTTCCAGGCTCTGAAGAAGGCGAAATCCGCCGAAACGTCAGCTCGTACGTAAATAAAGAAATAAAATAATACCTCGTGTTTGCTAAACAGAAGTATAAAGAATTACACCATATAAAATTTCCAAGAATTACTTCAATCGTTCAACATCCAAATCTTCAAATAAGGAAAAATTTCTTGGAGGCATCAAGGTGTTCTGAATAAAGAAGTCCCGTTTGTTCAACTATTTTGATACTTCGAAATAGAAACGTGGACAAAAGATGCGAAGGTGAAGGTTTTGGGAACCAGTAAATCAGACATGGTATAATAATAAAAATTGCATATTGTTGGCAAAAACTCACATACTTAATTCACTTTTAAATCAGCCAAAGCTCATTTCGAATTGAGATCTGTTTATTTAAAGCAGAAAACTAGAACAACTTTCCGGCTTGCACTTTTTAGCATACTTACTGTGTCAGGCGACATTGCTTGATCGACTGGATTATATGTGTAGTAGATTTCAAATATGTCATCTTAAGTCTTGGCGGATTTTCTTAGGGATAGCTCTCATACTCACCTCAGTTGCAGCATCTTTCTCACGAATTCCTTTGACAACAATACTCAGCCTGTTCAGAAGATCAACCATTTCGACCTGTACAAGAAAATCTCATGGATTTTTTGGTTGAAAATAGAAAAATGGCAAAAAAAAACACCTGCTTCAACACTGTTCGAATGTGCTCGTCATTTCCACGCAGATATGCTTCTATCAAAAGAGCGAATCGTTTATACATCTCGGTTATACTGCCGTCTGAATCTCTAAAATTGAACAGAAAACATGAGTTCGAAACTGAAAACATCGTGACAACATTTCCACAGATTGTAAACACACAGTAGGACGCGATCAATTTCCAATTTTGCGAAACCAATTTTTCGACAACCTAAAAAGTCAAACACGATTCCGTTCATATTTGAGGAGCAAACATCCCTATTCAATGAATTCTAGCTGAAACTATTGATTGAATAAGATAATGTCAAAAACTTAAAACTAACAACCTAACCACAATGATGCTGAGATATTTCCAAAACTCCGGTGTTTTGGTGTTGTTTCTTGTGTTTCAGGTGTTTGCGGTGGGGATCGAACACGATATTACCACTTCCGGTGGGTAACGCATCCACCACCACACCATGCAGGTCCTTTGTTTCGCCTTTCTATTTTTTAAATACCCCCTCAGTGAATTCTACAACGGATTTCAAGTCCGCTCTTTTGAAAACATTCTGTCGTCATCAAATGAGAACACTTCTACAGAGATTTTAGAAAATGAACTAAACTAGAAATAAGGCAAAAAACTAAAAATGATATATACCTACTTTAGATTGGCCAATTCCGCCCTCAACAACCAAAAGAATTTGTGTCCAATTCGGTAGTCGGATAACGCCTTTTTCAAAAGCAAACACGACAGCGGGCTGTACGACAACGCCTCGCACTTCAGCGCCTAAAGCAACTTCTTCAATAGTTAGCCATAAGGGGAAACGACGAGAGAAATGAGAAAGTAAACAATTAAAGAAAAAAAAATTTGAATACTTGAATGAATGGAAGCATGAACAACGGAAAAGTCTGGTTATCGAGCGTAAGTTCCAACTGATTGACAGCAAACCGACGAATCATTGGGTCCATACATCTGTAAACAACAAACTTCTTATGACGTAGAACAGAAAATGCAAAAATACTGTTAAGCACTGATTGAAGTATTCTCACTTTTTGCCGAGAATACATAACGCCGTTCCAACAGTGAGCCGTCCCCAACTCTCCAGCATCACGTAAAGTTCGGTGAAGTGCTCACGCTTACGCCAAGTCACCTCGGATTCTGCTATGAGAAGAAGTGCATCCGGGATGTGTTCGCTGACATAGTGTCTGTAACACATCGACTCACCTCACCTTAAATGTAAGTAAATGCCTGCTCCATTTTTATACGTGAGATTTTAACATCTTATGGAGGAGAAAACCAGTCCTTCCGTCTTTTCGATATACATAATAGTAAACAGCAGTTTGAAAAATTCAAGAAAAAAGCAAAGGGAAGTTGCAATTCATGAAGTATTCGTAAGGGATGGTGGCAATTCAACACATTCGTGACAATGCTCTTTCAAACGAGAATTACACAAAAGACCACCATTTCAAGGATGTACAGTAATTTCCTAAAATATTGATTTAATGCCAGACTTCGAAAAATTCAGATTCATGGAAATAAGAAAAAGAACAACTTAATTTAAAGTCTTCTGATATGACTATGTGTTTTTCTAAACGAAATTCCTCTCGTTAACAAATGCTTCGCTACCCGAGGCAGGTTTTGACGCGAAAGAAAAAAAACGAAAGAACCTTCCGAGGCTCCAAAAATCACAATACATTCGTGGTATAGTAATACAACAAGTGTATTGCATACTGGTGACAAAAATCTGTAGATTCCAATGATAGATGTGAACATACCTTTGGTTCCACACAAACAGTTCCTCCTCTGCAGATAAAACTCCACCCAGTAATCGCTTTCGCATAGCATCAAGCACTCTACTCATACTGAATTGATCGCATTGCTGAAAATTAAAAAATAAAGCATGGTAATACGAAAATGATTCCAAAAACTTGAAAGCGGACCATCCCCTGTGGCTTTTCAAGTGAGCGAATAAATCGCACAAAAGGAGCAAACTGGTTGCTCTCCGGCATTCGTACCCTTGGTGAGCGATAACGGTTTAGCTCAATAACCAAACGACAATTTGAACCTGAACTATTTGAATCTCAATGATCACTTCTGCAACCAAACTAGTTTTCAAGAAAATATGAACATCAGCATACAAACAGAATTATATAATACTCATAATTTTATAGCCATTTGAAACAGATTTCTTTTATTTGCCGAGTTCTATGAATGTCTCCTTTAGCTATCGAGTTACCTGAATGTTTCAAAAAATGTACAATCTACTGTCCTTGTTTTTCATGACGACATACTCAAAATTACCGAGCTTTTTGTCGTTGTTTCCAATTCTACCATATGGCGGAATTTCTGGCTCTCCACCCCATAGGTTCAACGTTACTAAACCTTGTAGAAGCTCACCACGCCAATCAAGTAAACGTATATTCACCCATCCAAGAACGCGATCTTCTGGCTATAACACAGTTATTAAGACAAAAAAAGTTCGTGCAGAAAGCGAATCGCTGAAGTCACTACTTATAAAACAAGGTGTAACGTAAGAATCAATGGTAATCGATACCTTTCCTTTCCTAATCTTCGTCTCCACCAAATGAACCGTGAGAATTGCTGCTGGTGGTAAATCCTTCATATACAAATCGAAAGATATCATTTCCTAAACGTTAAATAATAAACTGCTTAGAAGAGGGACTCCTCATACTCAGATGGCCAAGGGGGCGTCAACTCAAAGAAAACTGTTGCACATATGAACTTGTCTCGTGCTGAAATTATGATACCCATGAAATGCTTGAACGCCATGAATTAAACAACAATGTAAAAAAACAAAACAGCTGAGTAAAAAGGATAAAAAGATAAAGCTCCCAGCGTTGACCTATCCTTGAGGGATGCGCCATGAATTCGACTTCATCAAGCACTGTTAGAAGTCATGGAGTGCATATCTCCTACCTTTACAATGACTCGCATTGGTCTACCGATGCATCGAGCCAGTGCTACTATCTTACTAAACAAGTCTGGCACCAATTTGTCGACTTCGGGGATATGGTGGGTCTGAGACGTGGGGACCAGTCTCACGTGTGTTGCCAGGAGCCCCCAACCACTGCGTTATACACGACCCGCTGAGCAAGCAACAAAAAAGGATGATAAACTTTAATTAACGTGACCACAAGGAATATACTCGATTTCTTACGTACAGAAATAAATACGATTTTAAAACAAATTTGATAGTATGAGCATACTAAGTAAAGTGTTTAAAAATGATCTAGTAATAGAACTTACATCTACCCAACGTGGATTATGAGTCGGCACTTTAGCTGAAGCTTTTCGGACTAATGAAGTTTTCCCGCAGTATACCGTGAATTCAACACTAATCTAAAAAAGAGAAAACAATAAAGCGCAATGCAGTCGAAACGAAAGTGCTGGGTGCAAAGGCGAAATAGTCGATCTCAACATTAACAGAACTCAAAATACTCTTCTATCAGACGGAATATGCCTGCTTCCACGACTCAATACTCCATTCAGTTTATAAATTGCTTTCTGTAAGCCTATTTTCACTCAACTAGCTAAGTGGATTGCTAATGGAATAGCAAGAACAAGGGGAGATACGAAATGAATATGAACAATGAACAGAATAAATAGCTAAAATAGACAGCCGTAGTTATTAAACTTGACAAATATATTCTATTCCTACATCTGAGTCCATATCGGATGTGCCCATATTACTACAGCTTAGTGGACGCATCGATAGATTCTCGTCCACGTCCCACAAAGTGATGCTTGCTTCGACGCCTTCACTCCTAACTTCTGGAGCAGATGCATTACTGCTAGTGCCCACCGTCTCGTTTTCACCAGCAAGTCGACTCTCTTCGGCACGCACGTAGTTTGGCTGAAATGGTTTGTTTGACATTTCACTCACTAAAATGTAGGCTCTTCCTTAGTAAGGATCAATAAAATTGAAAACTTCATTAAGGATTCCCAAGATCGACTTTCTATTAACCTCAGCATTGATTGGTAATTCGAGGTTGTTCTTCAATAAGCAGATATGAGGTTGATATTATAGAATTTATTAGAATACAATAGCTGACATTTCGGCGGTTTCGTCTTCTTCCGTCTTCAGTCCTCGCCCATGTATTACCCTGTGCGGCTGCTATCCATCAACTAATTGAAATACAACGAATAAACGGCTCGGAAGAAGGCAAAACCGCCGAGACGTCAGCTATTGTATTCTAATAAATTCTATAATACCACCCTCTTGCTTGCTTATTGAAGAAAAACATTAAGGACATTTACTAAGGAAATTACTATGCAGGGTTTTATAAGCTAAAAATACTTAAACTAGTTGTACATTCATTTTGCTGCAAATTATTGACTCACAACTCGCACAACTGTACCTTATGAATAGGCCTTGGTTTCACGTAATCCAATAACACTATGCTTTTCCGGCGAAGGACAAATTGTGGACTTCTATAGTTATCGAACGCTGAACGCACATCCTAAATGACAGACCTCTAAGAAGTCGACTGTAATGCAGCACAAAATAACGGAGTGCAAACTAACACTATAGGTTATTAGAAGTTTGTCACTTTTCGTTAAAAAACTCTTTTGTCCAACGAATTGCAGCAAGTACCCATCATCACTTTCCTCATCCTTAATATAAGATGATTTCAATGAATACATATAAATCACCAATACAAATTTAACAAGGACTACAAAATCCAAGTTCGAATTAGAGTATTCTCAGCGGATAGTTTTCCCACAAAAGAAATCATCTGATGTTTATACAGGCTGGTCACTAAGGAAGGTGCTCTCACCAAATCGAAAGCATGCTGCGTGAAAACGTGAACAACATAGGGAATTAAGATACACATCATAAGACACAACACACATAAGTCACAGCAAAGTTCTTCTTTATTGAGAAATGAAGCACCTCAGCGTGTGGTGTTCGAGCGTGGTCCAGACCCACTAAGGGCAGACACATTGATGTTCTGGTAAAAGCAAATATCTTTAATACTCAGAAGACTTCTTATCAAATGTTAGAAACGATTTTAAATCACACAGTTATTAATTCTTCGAAGGAACTTTGGAGGACTTATACCATAATCTACAAATTTAGACAATATAATATCCACACGTTAACAATATAATATCAATCAACAATATCAATACAATATACAATATAACATCCACGTTCCATCAGGAAGCATAGCTAAGAGTAAACCAATATAAGGGTCTTGGTATTATAGTCGCAAAGTGCCAAATCTCCTGATCCACAAGGGCTGCGACTGCCTGTGGTGGTGAAAACCTGGGGCAGACTTTGACAGGCTGACCTCGGGATTCCAGGGAACCACAATGGCTTAACCAGAAAACCTCCGAAAAATGGAGATTATGCTGGGGCCCGCACAACTACTGAGGACGGGCCATTCATTCAAGTATCAAGTAACAAGTAATATCCACACGACTAAAAAGCAAGATCCTGCATTGAAGATTAGAAAATAAACCTTGATGTGTCCAGAGCGTTTAAGGTCGCGTACTATCCTTGTCACCAGTGATGCTGGAGTCATGTCCGGTACGAAATCTACCACTGCCTTTGCTGCACCATGATCCACATTCTCTTTCTCATCTTCTAATGTTCGAAAAAACACTTGATAGTTCAAATTCGCTGCTGGAAATCAAAACATTTCATTGCGCTTCACCAGCAATCAAAAGATGCTTGAACATAAAGCACCCAGAGTTTCACCAATTTATTATGGCTGCGAAGTGTCTGTGGTTGCCGAAGCATGACGTACAACGGTGGTTCATCCACCTACAGGCTCACCCGAGATGAGGAGGCGGATGCAAGTGCCCATTTAAAAAATAGATGAAATCATCGGTGCCTTGACAAAAAACCTATACGCAACGTGGCATTCCAATATGCAAGGATTGAATGGCTACATGGAGACAATAATGAGAACGCACTAACATTGCTTCAGCCAACAACAAAACGTCTTTATTGTCGGTACGAAAGGCACTTCCGTCTACGACATCAGGCAGAGATAACTGATGACAAGTGGTTGTTGCTGATAACAATGTTGTTGAGGTTGAGATGAGCATGAATACCAGATGAATATTGCGATCCTGTTGCCTAATGTCATTACAACTAATTCAAAAAGCACGCCATTCATAGAAGTTTCTGCACCCACAACATCAAAACAAGCATCTCCACCACTCTCAACATCATCTCAACATCTATCTTAAAACTCTTCTTCAGTGTCATATGATCAGCCTAGGAGTTAAGAAACAAGAAACGCCAATTAAACGCCAAATCCGTACGCCAAACGTTACTTAGATAACGGGACAGAGACTTTTCCATACATCGCTCCATGCTCAATTCATCGACTAAGACAAGAACCCACTACCTTATTTGGCCATCCTTAAACCTATGCATCAAAACACGTTAGGTGCTATGCACTGCTATTCACAAACCAGTGCAGCTCATAAAAGCTAGTGAGCGCAATTGATGACAAAGACTATGTTCTACAGTGAAGGATGAAAAACTTAGGACCATCAGAATCGACTCGACTAGTATTCAACGACATTCATCGAAACGACGACCATTCTCATGTAGCAGCCGAACTCATACGGAAACCTGAATAACTTCGTGGAATATACGTGCCGGACGCGAATAGAATGCAACATATTGATCAGAACAGGCACGAAAGTGATACCAGATAGAAAAGTTCGAAGAAAATCGCCGCATTGCAACTGTTTACTGGAACGACTCACTCAAAGATTATTCGCATCGTCAACGAGATTAGTTTCCCTTTGATTTCTCTGTTGTCTCACATCCTAGATTGGCCCCGACAACCGTCTCTTTCGTGCAAAGATTCTAAACTGTATAAAAAAAACCTCACAATACCTAAAGAAGAAAAATGCAAGTTGTGTATGCCAAAAACATTCTGGACGAAACTGACTACCCATATGACTTACAAGTTAAATCACACCCAGACAATAGACTATCACTTGCTCGCTAACGGGTCAAGTACTATGTTAAGTGCGTCACAATTCATTAGTCGAAATGTTTGAATCAGATCTCGATCAACAGAGAACAGAAGATAAAAGAACTTAGGCTAGATCCGACTGCAGCACATCTAGTATTGCTAATAATAAATGCAAGCTGCACATCTTTGCGAAAGCAACGATGGCAAACGCAAAGAAAAAACTTTTAGAGGCTTGAGAGGAATCAGTCTAGGGTAAGGATTTAAACTATTCCCATCCTTCAGACAAGCTTCCCCATTTGAGAAGTAACCAGAACAAAACAAAAAATAAAATAATGCCATGAATACTTCCCTCTGTTGTTTGAAATGCGACATTTATAGCACCGCTGCTACAAATAACATCGTAAACGTTCTCTTTGGAGATAAAAGCCACGACCTACGTATAGTACTCGCAAATCTTATCACAGTAGATCACCAAAAGAAAAGACGCCTAATAATACCAGGAGCCGAACAATGTATTTACTGCTCAATCCATAGCACTTGTTGAATTATCTTAAATTTCCTTCACGAAGAAGATCCTCCTGCATCCATCAATGAATACTGGTGGAGCTGAAGAAGCAAGCCTTACATAACTTCATGCAGATGAAAAACCATTTTTATGAAACACAGACATAGTGAATGAGAATAAGTCGAAATGAATGACTCATTGGATATAGTGATGATTCATGCATAATTTCAAGATATTCGCATACGTCACCGTTTCCGAAATAATGGAAGGAGAAAAACAAAAAGTGTCTTAGAGCGAGCGGGACTCGTAAAGAGAGACCATTTGAGTACTCTAGTAAGTTGATGAATATGAGAGGCAAGACATCCAACTAACATTTTATTTTAGCTATAAGTGCATGTGGACAAGGTTGTGCAACGTCCAAAATCACTCCTTCTGGAAAGGCATAGTGACTGTAACCTTCACTACCTAAAACATGGCGTAAAGATCGTTCCTTCACCTACTTAAACACTTGGTACAAATATGAGGTAACATGACAACTAACCTCTAGTGTTCACCGCATCACATGTATCCTTGAAAAGTGCTGCGCGGCAAGTCTTCATCTCATCGGTTAATTCCATCTCAAGGTCATCAAGAGAGTATCCAAGCACTTGGCCTGAGAAAAATTAATCACGAAAGTCGCAAAATAGGGAAAGTCCTAGGTCTCATTTATTTACTGAATTGTTTAATCCATTAAGGAATAAAGAGGAAGACAAAACTGACCTATAACTTGAGCTAAGTCACGCTCGTGGCGAAAGCTCTCAGGCTCGAAAAGAGATAAAATAGGGTAGGGCTTAGAAAAGTCGATTTTAGACAGTAGCATCTGAATGTTTTCACATATCATGGATGTTAGCAAAATAACATATCCTGAACAGATAGAAAGGAAACGTGGCAGACCTCTTCGTTGTACATTTCTTCCATTTCACCCGTAGATTCCCGCAATGCTTGAAATACGTAATCCGTAGCTTTCATTGAGAACTGTGACACTGCCATCCTGGAAACGGAAAATTGACTACGAAATCCTAAAAGACATCGGAATTAGAGAACAAACCTTTTCAATTTATCGAACAGCTCGGTTTTCAAGTCGCTTAAACTGAAATCGAACCCACAACAAACAGTGACCTGCATCCAAGGTAGCAAAACCTGAAGCAGAATTTTCATCAAAAACCGTAAAATCCATTTGAAACCAGAAGAACAACCTATCTATGCAAATAACAAACCGTAAGACATTTTCTCTCTCCTAAACCGCCCAACTCTAGGCAGCTGACATGGTCCGATGATGAAGAGCAAAGATAGGATGGATTCGTATAATCCACATCGAATATCACTCTAAAAAACATAAAATTGCTTCACAAATTAGCTAAATGTAATCGACTAGATGGCTTACGTTATCTAAATATCCCTATTATTTTCCAACCTCAACAAGATTCTAGAATTCTTGTCTAATAAATAGCCTGGGCAACACAATGTTAGAGACACTGTTACAAAATCCTTGTCTGTTCGTTTTACTTCCCAACGCTGTTTCCACACAGATACACAGTTCTTACACAAAAACGTCTATCAAGAATGCTCAAAATACTGCATTCGTCGAGATCGTGAGGCGATTAACAGTTTTCATATGGTAACACCAAACAGTTGACCTCCCAGAGGTTCACCACCTAATCATGACTAGGAGGTGTTCCTGGGTGACGGACTGCAATGTACAGCGGGGAAATTCATAACCCTGGCGGTGTTTCCCAAGCTGACAAGGAGTCTGGCGCACCCAGCAGAAAGTCCAGCTAACAATAAACCAATACCAGAATCCATCACAGTCCTGGTACCAAACTAGTCACATGGTGGCAAACCTCCTTCTGATACAAAAGCGCGAACTGCCTGTGGTGGTGACGACCTGGGGTAGACTAGCCAGGCTGACCTCGATACTCCAGGAAACCACAATGGCTAAACCAGCAAAAACTCCGAAAAAATGGAGATTGTGCAGGGGCCCACACAACCAGTGAGGAGGGGATATCCAAACATTCAAGTATGTAACTAAATAATGAGCGAACTTGCGCGACTACAGAGCGTACGCATTTATTTTAAAGCATTTTTCTTTTAACATTCGACTTTTTACTTTCCCAGAAAGAGGTCCTGTCCTGCACTTTCCGAATTCGGTCGATATATTATCCAACAGATACTACATAAGGTACAGCGCATGAAACACTACTCTCTTCACATAATGATTTACAAAAATATCTTTTGCACAAATCCCTTTTCACAGCTCAGAAATTGTTCACGGTGGAGGGTACTATGATATCTCCTATCACACATATACAGTATAAGTCGATGACCAAAGGTAAAAAACTCTGTGCGTGGACTAATGGTGAGCCTTATTAGTCATACTGAAGAGCTCGAAACATGTAATCATTCACAAAACAATATGGAGCGTACGTAGAACAAGAAAAGTGACATAAACGAGGGAACAAGAGAAAAAAAATACGCTAGAAATCGAACTGTAGCACGGAAAACACCAAAAGGAGGGTGGTCGACATTGGGGAAGGACGGGTTGGATTGCACGCGTTGGGTTCAATACAAAATTCCCAAAGCGAAAAATGACGCATAGTTTCACATGGCCGTAACCCACGATAAGCGACTTGCATATGTTTTGTGGTGTCTGTGTATTTCCAGATGCATAGTCAACTTGATGAAAATTTACGGAACATTTGGACTAATTCATTAAAAGCAAACTCGCCCAACAGGAATCTGGCGTGCGTGCGAAAGCTATATTTTGAAGACCAATTAAATTCCTACTTTTTTCTTTCCGCCCATTCTTCATGGAGACCTTGCAGTGTGCGGTGGATGGTCTCTATACGAGTTATGCGACCTTCAGGCAGCTGACTGGAACCTATTCGTGGTTCCGCTCCTTTGCACTCACTGCGTGTACCAGAAGGACCTGGCAAAACGTCACTGGCTGAGTCAGGCGTGACCACTGAAGAACCGTTCATGCCGGATCGGAGCAGTGATGCACAGACTCAGCGCATCCCAGAGAAGGATCTACAAACATTAGAAATCCAACGCAATTAAACTACAACACCATGAATACAGTGATAAATGAAGAAAATGTGACAAGAAGCGTCAAAGTGATGTGAGAAAGCCTTAAAAACTAATCGACTCTTATTTAAAACGTTAGGATTCAGATGTTATAGAGTTCAGAGGGCTGTACGCAAGTGAGCAGTATCTAAGTGAATACCGGTAAACATTATGAAGCATACCAACGACTGGGCGCGGTTCTAATAGTATGGAAAACTTTGACAATAATAATTTATTCGATACCGATCAAAAAAAGTATTTCCTAAGAGAACAAATTGAGGCAAAAAATTGTTAAATGCACAACTTCGAATCATGTGTTCTAAACGATAAACAATTAAAATTAAAAAAAAACAAGAAGTTCTAGAGTTGAAAGGAAGATGTAACACTGAGCAGACTTCGTGTGGTAACCCTAAGGTCGAGATTGCTGCGTACCAGGCCGCGATAACTGTGTTGTACTATGTGCGGACGATGTTGCCGACGTCGATCTTCCCACATTAACTTTTAAACCCTCACCGACCATCGTTGCACGTACAAGACGAATAGTCTCTTCTTTATTGTATGTTGCCTGAAAACAAAAACAGAAAAGTTCACAATGAAAGAAAACCGGTTCGCCATGTCTAGGATAAAAAGACTACATAAGTAAGAACCGGAAGGTGATCACCAGCGAAACTGTGTTCACAGATTTTAATGTTGCCAAACCAACCTTTGTTTTATGGCAAATTCAAACATCCTCAAAATCAATGACTTGTATAGGTAGAGAGATATAAGCTAGTTAAAACCGGAAAAGAGCTTTTCAGAATGCGAAAAGTGCATTAACATCTCCGCGACGATGTGACCTCTATACCAGTAACGGGAGAGGAAAACAATAACCATCTTCAACTCTATATGAAAATGTCTCAGCCAGCTGCAAATTTTTTTTGCTTCATAGAAAACAATAAAAGCTATTATAATGTCGTCATTTTTTACTTACTGCCTACTCTTCTTTTTAATGGCAAAGTAGTTTTTTTTATTTTGATCCATTTTCATGTCTACTGTGCGGATCTCAGGACTTTTCACATTTGATTCGTTTCTTCGTATTCATTGTCCATGAAGATCTTCCAACATTTGCTGCGGCTTCGATTGCCGCTTGAGGATTTCCATTTCATCATGGATGTCGTAGAACGCTGGTCGAGCAATTCTCCTCAGAGTCCTGAAGTAGCCTGGCTGAAGCGTTCTCAACTGGAATGCAGAGAGTGACTTTTTCCCAGACAAGTCCGATACCAATTTCTCGACCCCGGATGGATCAGAAGTTGGTTGGTCCGAAGCGGAAACGAACTAGCACCATGTTCTTGATGACGGACATCACCACCACTGTATCTGTTCCTAATGGCAGGGTATTAAACAAAATGTAGCCGTAATGCTAAGATATTTGCAAAATTCATAAAACTCAAAATAGCAATTGCTGATAGAACCTAAAGGTCAATAACACAGTTGAGCAAAAGGAGAAACGAAGGACTCACATGGTGTGGGGGTGAACGAGTCTCCGGAAAGGGTTATAGCGTGTTTGGTCACCAACCAAGACACCAACATTCCGGAGTTTTGCGAATATCTTAGCAGCATTAAAAGCCACTTCAATTTGAAAATCCTTGCCTACACAACAACGGGTCTTTTGTTTTACTACCGTGAAATTCTGATCTTATGACGCTCACGATATTTGTTTCATCCACTTTATTGTTTCAAGGTTTCTAAATCGAAGGCAAAAGCAGATGAAGCCGCGAAATTTCGTTCAAAAGAACACGATAGTGTTCTCGAATGTATCGTTCAAGTTTGCAGCAGTTGGTCCACTGTTAGAAATTTTAAAAACTTAAATTTCGTTGGTACTTCTCCAAAGTTTTGGTCCTAAACATTTAAATTTGAAAGGGCACTATATAAAAACTGGTATGAGAATTAATGAGACAAAGCAAAATTTCTTCTATAAATCTATGACGTTTTGAACACCTGAAACACTGTAGAAATCGAGAAATTATCGTAAGCTATAGAAAGATCAGCTTAACCGTGAAAGGGATAAGCATTTAACTTCTACAGATAGATAAAGTCGACAAGTGCGCTAAGACAATACTCAAGTGTTTTCGCAAAGAACGATTGCGAGTACCGTCGCAACACATCAACTCTATAAGGACTGATAAATTGTTTCAAATTAAAAAAAACAACTTATGTGTACTCCTCAAATGCAACCGTGGGGAAAACATGCGCTCTAAACTTTGTGAAAAGCGGAAGTAAAAGTTCTCAAACTAACGAACTTTCTCAGTGAGATTCTCATTGTGAGCACGATCAGACGAGTGCAGACTCTGTAGTAGTAGGTCCACATATTTATTGAGATGTGTGATTTGCTTACTGATCACATCTTGTCCTGAAAAGAAGGCCAAAAAGTATTCTTTCGTTGCACCTACAAAAACTGCTTCTAACTTCACTTCAACGAAAAACAGAAATACGTCACTGCACCAATATAACTTACCCTTTTGATTTCTATCCTGTTCCAATAAGAGTTCTTCAGATTCCATATCTGGATTTAATTTGGTCCGGAGATAATCTGGTACGACGTCATGATTCCACGAATGCACGCGATAAGATGTCAGTGCCTACATGACCGCTTAAAATGAGTTTTAAAAAAAGAAATGAAAAGCAAAATAAACAAGTGAGCACAACTTACTCTAAATAAGAAACATAAATAAAACAAAGGAAAAAGAATTAGATTCTCGGTAGTAATATAACTTGACCTGTCACAGTAGTGCTCGACTTTTTAACTTTGCAGTCATTTCTAATTTAGTCTCTGCAATTAACTGTAGAGAGTTTACTATGTTCGATCTCTCGTAGGAAAATCTATTAACGATAGACGGTCCATTAACAGCATGAAAGTATAAAGGATAAAGGATAAAGCTCTCGGCGTTGATCAATCCCTGAGGGATGCGCCATGCATTCGACTTCATTAAGCATCGTTGGAAGTGATTGAATGCATATCTGGCTTTTACAAGGACGCGCGGTGGCCAGCCGATGTATCGAGCCAGTGCTGCTATCCTCCCAGACAAGTCTGGTACCAATTTGCCGACCCCGGAGGGATGGAAGGCTTGGTGGGCCATGGGCGCATTTCACGTGCGTGCCGCAGTGGCGCCTCCAACATGAAAGTATACTGGATCTAAAACTCAAGGTCCAACGAGCAAGTTTCTGCACAAAATAGTACTGTAGAGAGCTTCCATACAAGTTTTATAGAAAAAACAAGCGCACCTAAAAGCAGAATTTTAGCTCACCTGTAACTGAGCATCCGGCTCCAGTTGGAGACGTTGTGGGACAAGCACATGACTTCGTAAAAGTGCACCATGATCTTCATGACCTTGAAATTTTCTTCTCAACATTAAATCAATGTTACCATAAGGATTCATCAACGATGAAAATAACACGAAGGTGTACCTGACTGTATAGCGCTCTTTTTAAGAGCACCTTGAAGCTGTGAGAGAGCAGAAGCTAGGGAGGAGAATTTATCCAGCATACCCGGCCTAATAAAAATCATTACAACTTTGCTAAGCGTAGTCCTGAGTCGATGCTGGTTTTTAAACAACTGTCAGTAGTTTTTTGATGACCAGAATGCTTAGACAATGGAGCACCACAGATTTGTAACAGAATTTGCGCTACTACGTTGCCCAAAATATGTTAAGCGTATCTCTTTTCGTCAATACTTTCAAACATTCCTCTTTCAATCCAAATATCTCATCCACAACAAAAAGTGTGGAATATGAAATGGAAGTGTAATGTAAAATTATGGGGAAATAAACGAGGAACTGAATGACGAGATGTGTCATTAAACATAAACAGTACAGACATTAGATTTTCGTTAAAGAGTTCTTAGATCGACTACCGGAATGAAAATCAATTTAAACAAAACAACAGCATAACAATCTCGAAAAAACTGTCAGAATGGCACGTAACCTAAGCATACAAAAAAGCAAACCCCAAGAACCAGAGTGGTTTGAAATTTAAAAAGAGTATAAACTATATTAATAACGGCTTTGATAGATTGGCTCGAAAGCTGTGAACGCACCAAGGTACCTTCTCTTGCATATCAAGCATATACAGCAATTCCTCGATAAGTTTCTTCGCCTCTAGAACTTTGACCTCCAAGTAACAAATAGCAGTGTTCATCTAAAACGATGCCTTAGAAAACTGTGCTCGATCAACAGAGCTTCACCAACCATTATTATTTTCACAATGATGCTGAAATAACTGCAAGTAACGACCGCTGGTGACTGCGGTGGGGAGCGAACACCGTTATTACCCCTTCCGGGAACTAACGCGTTCACCACCACACTAAAAGAGTCATTCATTTCGCCTTTCTCTCAGCCGTGCTATTGACCTATACGCGCTATCAGCAATAATCCGTCAACAGAATTGATCTGGGGAGCACAAATCGGCGTTGAACCCAGTGACGCTGAAGCCGTGGTATAAATCATAATGTCGTCACTTCTTTTTTTTTCCTGCTTGCTCCTTTTTTAATGGCAGGGTAATACGTGGACAATATACTTGTTGTTATAGTTAAAATTCACATAATACCCTTCTACTAAAAAAAGAGTAGGCAGTAAATAAGAAGCGACGGCAGTGCTTTACTTTACTTGACCCACCATCACATTTATTGAGTGGATGGAAAAAAACTCAAACAAAACCAAGAAAAACAACCTTTTCGGGATCATTCTGATAGTTGGACGCTTGTGGCATTGGAAACGACGGTGAGATATTCATCTGTTATGGAGCACAAATTATTTAACAAAACAAAAATCGAACAAAAACAATAGGAGATCCGCTACTGAATCGGTATTATTCCCGAAAAAAATGCATATCTCTAAAGCTTTATTCAAGTATTATAAAAACATAGTTAAAGCAAAAAGTCACCATGATCTACTCTGAAAAAATAACGATCACTTAGACAAATAATTTTAACGAAAGGTAATGAAATACTGTAGAGGGGAACAAGAGAACGAACCACACCCGAAATACCGAGAAAAGATATGAAAGACGGAAAAATCCCACAGGAAAAACAGCGCTAAACGGTTTATCAGTCACTTCTTGAGCCGAAGAGCACTTTGCAGTTTCTCACGCTGCTTCATACGCTTCTCCTCCTCCTGTCTTATGAAGTCTTCTTGGTCGAAGGATAATGGGATAAGGTTCGAATACTGAGCAGCATTAACATTGACAGCAGCCGCTGCAACCTTAAATAAACATAAATACAGAAAAACAGGATTAATTAGAAAGTTGAGTAAGAATGAAACGTTGCCATAATAAAAAGGAAGTTCACAAACGTGAACTTAAAACGAAATCAACTGATTTGAAAATGTAAGAGATGAGAAAAAGAACAAGCACAAAAGAATTCACCTGTTTCAAGGCCTCCCTCTCAATAAGTTCCTGATTTTCTCGCACTAGCTGCTCCACAATGGCTTCTGTTACAGGGGAAATCGGCCTAGTACTTTGAGATACTTCATTTCTTTCGTTCATAAGACCTGAATTTCAAAACAAACAGCTAAGTAGACAAATTACGACCCAAGGATATATAAAATCATATCACAAGGTAAAAAAAAACTACAGAAATGAAATGCTACAAACATAACGTGTCATTTTACCTACACGTTTATATTTGTTTTAACATGTTCCAAAGTACCACCCAACGGTTCACAAGCTCATCGTGGCTCTGACGTCTTCCCAAATGTCGTGCTGCGATGTACAGCGGGAGGATTCATTCATCCGGCATGGCCTCCCATGCTGAAAGTTCGGCGTTTTCATCAGGAAGGTCAGCCCGGCTAGGAGTAAGTCAATACAAGAATCCACGACCATCCTGGTATCAAGCTAGTCGCATGGTGGCAAATCTCCCTCTGATCCGCAAGGGCGACGACTGCTTGTGGTGGTCACGACCTGGAGCAGACTTTGGCTAGACTTAGATCACGACTCCAGAGAACCACAATAGCTAAATCACCAAAATTCCGAAAAAAATGGAAATTATGATGATGCGCGCACAACCTGTGAAGAAGGACCACACAAGTATACAAATACTCCAAAGTAACTAGAATTAGTACCATTAGTGCTTGAACAATTCAAATCCTGTTTGTACCACTTTATTACGATTGTATATCTTATTACACTGACGAAATCCTTGCGAACTGAAAATCTGAATTGATTATCATCCTTGAGAATCCTTACTACACCACCTTAGCCACGCACTACGCTTTCTGGTTACATCGACTTCCTGTCATATCAGTTCTTGTAGCAAAACCATGCATAAATATCGGTTTATTTGGAAAATAACACTAATGTTTACCCTTCAACTTCAAAAAGACATGTCTCAATTTATTGAAAACCTTATTAATTGAAACGAAGCAATTTAACCTAAGCAGCTATGGAACCATATAGAGAAGAGATAGAATCCACATCTCTTTGCTTACATGGCAGAAGTTCGTTTATTTCGTAGCAAAATTACCAGCATTTGAAACCGAGGAGCCTTCAGCAGCCATTTTCAATAACAACAAAAAGGGCTGTTACCTAAGTGCTTGAACAACTAGCATCTGTATCTGAAGAATAGGTAGAACAAGGCTTTCTTGTCCAGATTTCTCCCACTTTTAAAATTTCGGTGGTAAGACGTTCCGTATGGGCTTCTATGCAATAGAATTGGCCATCTCACCTGACCAGTTCTGACAGCAGACGTTGCAGTTCTTCGCGCATCCTTCCGATTTCACAAGTCTATTGTCCACATTCAAGTTTCAGTGGACATTTTTATTTTCAAATCATAGGGGGAATCAGCTACTTTTTTCATGGATTCAATCTCATAGAACCGTTTCGGTACATTGTCCATGTTCAAAGCTAAGCAGAAGGCTGTTGACTGCTGTCTCCTTTTCCGATCTTCCTCTTTTATCAAAAATGTTCTAAAAAGACAGACAAAGGCGGAAATGTTTTCGCAACGAGACCTTACTAATATACTGGTTTTGTTGAATAATAATACTAACACGTACTGAAGAGGACAAAAAACCCAAGCCATGTGCTCCACACAGTTTAAAAAAGCGATTTTTCACATGCCACTGACGTAAACTTCAGAAAAAGAAATTTTATAAATGAATAAGCATATATAAATAATAAAACATAAAAAACATAAGTATACATAAATAATAAAACAACTAACCACGTCACAAATTCGCGATAAAATATTCACCTTGTGAAGAAGGACGAGTTGAGTCGGTTTCAAGCCAACCTCTATAGAAATTCTCAGGCAACGGAGTTGGAACATCTTTATTGGGATAGAGGTAGTCTTCTTGACTACCAAATCGTACTGTCATAACCAGCTGATAGGGAAACGCCTGTATGACACTCGATAAAGATGAAAGCCATAGGAACACATGAAAGAAACTCGACACAATTTCGATCTTATGAACAAAGTTAAGCAGTTAAAAGGAATAGTGAAGACAAGACATTCATCGAAATTACTACACCAATTTTCGCTACTTTCACAATAAACTCGTATTTGAAAACTAATAGAAATTATTTTAGAAAGGAAACAGCGAATAAGCGAGAATTCGTGATAATGGCTATACGGAAAACTTCCAAAAACTGAAAGAAAACACGGAAGAGTGGAGCCTGGACACATTACTAGTTGATACACAGTAAAAGTAAGACTCTAAGATCTAAGAGACTCTATGACCGAAGACTACAAAGCAAGAGGAAAGTAGAAGGTGAAAAAGAAATCGTGTGAAAACGGTAGCCCAGTCTGTACGAAATTTTACGTACCTTTATTCTTTTCAACTTGTCCTCAAAAATACGGATATTAACAATCGAAAATCAATCATCAATCAAAAAAAATCAAAGATGCCGTTCTATACGCCAAACAGTCAAAGATAAGGTGGGCCGAATACGTAATGCGTATGAATGATAACCGATGGACAAGAGCTATTAGTGACTAGATTCCTCGGGATATCAAACGTACTGCAGGAACACCACCGACGCAATGGTCAGAGTTCTTCGCGAAAAGTCTAGAAGAAAGATATGATGCTCGACGAGTCCTTAAAGCGAGGAGAACCCACTGGGCTACTCTTGCACGCGAATGGGAAAAATGGAGGATTTACTGGCGACCGCTCGAGTCACTCGGCGATCAACGGGACTACAGGTGATACAGGTGAAGCTGTTGGTCCGTTGATTCCATTCGTCAGACCTTCTCATGGAACTCTTAGTCGTGATTACGTTTAGATTCACCTTACAGAAGGTATTGTGGTCTCATCATCGTAGACTGGTGTTTTGAAACGTAGAGGGTGAACACTGTTAAAGCCAACATTTATGTTTTCTAAACCGCCAATGTTCCATTTGGGTCGATCGTTGCACGAAGAAATACTCGATACTCGTGACGAAGCTCTTCATGAGGATCGTGGCATTCTTTGCGTCCTATCGAACTTGATCAGGTCGGTGGTTGCTGTTCAACCAAACTTGCACCATCATATCCTGAATACAAAGCTTCGATGTGGACGTACATACCCATGGACACGTAATGATTGCTACCACCGTTTATCCGAACTTTAGTGGCTTAAGAACACTTTTGGATTCTAGTAACATCTACGTACTTGTTCTTTCGCTATCGTATTGGAAGCCGTTTCTGCATCAGAGTAATGAGACTTTTTCAAAATTGGCTCTGGCGTTGTGGACATGGATGGATTGGGCAGCTCTGCTTAACGAGCAGCATATAGTCATGGGTAACATCTCGCGCCCTCCCAAACCTAATACTGAGCTTTTTTCCTGAAAATGTTCTAGAATACTTCAAATGAATATCTTGTGCTTACTTCATATTCTAAGGGCGCGTGTGGCGCAATGGTTGGAGGTGCCACTACGACACGCACGTGGAATCGATCTCCGCGCCCATGGCCCACCAAGCCTTCCATCCCTCCGGGGTCGGCAAATTGGTACCAGACTTGTATGGGATGATAGCGAAACTGGCTCGATGCATCGGAAAGCCATCGCGAGTCATTGTAAAGGCCAGATATGCATTCAATCCCCTCCAACGATACTCAGTGAAGGCGAATGCATGGCACATCCCTCAGGGATTGATAAACGCCGAGCGCTTTATCCTTTTTTAATCCATATTTTGTTGAATAATCGAGTAGGATGTGATGCATATCATCTGCAAACAACACCTTGCGCGAATGCATGAATGCCTATTTCCCCATGAAAGGTTTAATTCATACCCGCAAAGATGGAAAAGGGGCCCAGGGTAGAGCAGTCTTAGCTCTTATGAATAGCTTACATTTGTTCAGTAAGGTCAGGTCTTCTCACTGTAGTGAATTCCGGGTAAAATGAAGTGCATTTCCAATTGCATCAGACACTCAGCCTTTGTCATGTATGAAATACAATGCCGGTTGTCCCATCCAGTAATCTAAAAGCGTCACTGCAGCAACGAATTGTTTGGTTTCAGGAACTGAGATGACTTTTTCTGTGGTTTTGTTTATTCAGTAACGATTCATTCCATGAAGAACTCATATGTTTAGTGAATCCACTTGAAGAATTGTTTTCTCTTGAGTGAAAAGATGCGATGCGGACTGAGTGTGATAGTGTGATGCAGATGGTCATTTTATAGTACAGGAAGAGAGATAAGAAGGAACAAGTTCAGTGATTAAAGAATAAAAGGATAAGGCATTCGGTTTTGAGCAGTCCCTGAAGTGGCGCCATGAATTCGACTTCGTTAGGCATCTTTAGAGGTGACTGAATGAATATCTGCCCCACAGACGACTTGTAGTCGCATACCGATGTGTTAAGTGCTACAATCATCCAAAACAATTCTGGCAGCAATTTGCCGGTCCCAGAGGAACGGAAAGCTTAGTGAAATTGAAGCCAAGGATGCGTGTGTATTGCGGGGTACTTCAACCACTACGCTGCGTGTGTAGGTTTAGTGGTTATTGTCTAATTCATATTATAATTACTGTTATAATTTTCTACCAAGAGAAATGAAATGAATGCAAATTGCCGCAAATGCATGGCATTTAAGCACGGAAGTAAGTTTCGATGCGGGTACGATACGAATTTGGTTATGGAGTAAATGATAGCACAGTGCCCAAGGTAAGGTTAAGATACAAGGAAGTGAATCGAAAGAAGGGTAACATCCAATACAAGGGATATAGTTTCTAAAAGATGCAACTAAGAAGAAATAAGACTTGCCTTATCGCTTGTATTGGACACCACCTCTACATTTTACTAATAAGTGAAAATAAATAACATGTCATAGTGCTGACGCCACGCTCCTATTGAGATAATTCATGAGCATTAGATAAAGCAATCACTCTCGTTCAGAGAAGAGATATACTAATAGTTAAGTATTGTGCAACTAATAATAGAGAAGGAAGTGTCAAATCATAGCAGGATCATAGCAGGATACGATGTCATAAGAATCATAAGGTTGCTGAGACATGAGCAAAACTTAGACTCTAGTCCGGATTCGAACCCGCGGTTACCTTTTCCGAAGTCCCAAATGCTACCAATCACACCACCGAGTCCTTCATTTTGCCTTTCTCTCAGCCAAGTTCTTTATTCTCTCGGTGCTATCAGCAATCACCCGTCAACGAGAATGATCTGGTAAGAACAAATCGGCATTAAACCTAGTTATGCTAAAGCTACAGTCAAAATCACAGTCTTTCAAATCATCGTTTAGAGGTATACAATAATTGAAGATTTCCTCAAGAGATCTTGGAAGCATACGAAATGGCTTCTGTCTTATAAGCGTGACACTAGGCACTTTCATACATCACGTAGGAATCAACAGCTATTCCTTCGTGGTGATTTGCGAAATGAGTGGATCAATATTGAGTTATCAGTTGGTTCTAAGCTGTGTTCGGATTAATTTTCTTCAAAACAACTTTTGCCTAGTACTGCAACTAGTAGTGATTTCATTCCAACCATTAGTCGGTTTTGAGTCCGGCGGATGTTCTCTCCAAGTTGTCGGCACGGGCGTCGAGTCGACGATTTACATTTCACAATCTTCGAGCTCGTACTTGCAGCTATTACACGTAAGTTATTATCACATAACCGCTTCGCGGGCAAGAATTTCCTCAAAATTGAACCCTTGCTTGGGCGTTGTGTGCAATTTGTCTCTGAACTGCCCAAATTTAATCGTAGGTCTTAGGTAAGGTAGGACGGTCTATGATTCTTTATTACATCGTATTTTACGTAGACAATTGCAGTTTGACAAAAAGCTTATGAAAAAGTAGATCGTCAGCTGCTCTTCAGCTGCTTTATCATGTTTCTTATCCGATAGAGAAACTAAAGAGTTATAAGTGTGAAGAAAAAGAAGACCGGAAAGGAAATAGAGAAGAGGGAAGTCCTCACTTTGTAGTGATAGATATCATCGTACTGATATGTTTATCGACACGATGTAGAAGAGAAAAAATGAATTACGAGTTATTGTCGAAGAGAGTGGACGAAACAGTAGAGGATTTGAAGATGTTACGGGACACGACAACAATGGTAAGTGGTACAGGGTTTTTTTTTTTTTTGGCAAATTCAGTCAGCTTTCAGCTCGAAACCGCTGTAAAGTGTTATTGTTGAACTGTTCATCACTATCATCCTCTATCAACGACATCAGAGCATCGCAAAATATGTCCTTCGTAGAAGAGGAAAACCAGCCAAAAAAGAAACTTAAGCTCATCAATCACGTTTTCAGGATGCTTGAATAGATTGAGACTTCCTATCCAATGCAATGTACAATGAAAAATCAGCATTTTTTTGAAATACTGATAAAATAGCAGGTTATAATCCAAAACAAATTGCTCAAACAGTTCAGCCACTAATCAGAAGGGGCTTGCCGCTATACGACTAAGTTTCTTCCTGGACGAGCTGCAATTCCTAGCGTGAAGCAGCTTTTAATAAGGAACAGATTAAAACGTAGAACTGCTTGATTTGGATGGTACAAGGGGTATGAACAGTCTTTTTGTGCAAACGCTATATTTATTCCTCACGGTGATGCAATGGATAGTAAGATCCTGTGTTTGATCGAGTCCACCGTGAAGCAGAAGGGTCAACCGTGAAACATCAAACAGATAGGTAGCTCAGCTCAGCATCAGAAGTTAAAGATAGAAAGATAAATCCGAGTCGCTTACGTAAATCTGGAATCAAATCGTCGAAGCTTTTTCGCTCATTGAAGAGTGTCCAAAGTAGTAATACTGTTTACTAGTGTTTGAGAAAGTCTTAGGATTGAAAGATCTACAGTAACCATATGTTTAATCAGTACTGGATTATATTAAATAGACAGTGGACTAGAATAGACTACAATAAACAAATACTTTACAACTGATCATCGTTAGGAGTATGTCTTGCTAGTCAGTGTTCTTTCGGTTGGTGAACAGAAGACGTTCATTTGCTAGTCGTTCTGCTTATGTAATATTGATGACACATACCGATGATGTTTTCCTATGATTTCAGCAAACAGTTGTGCCTTTGAGGTATCTTCGTAAAATCCGAAAAAACCAAGAAGAAACGGCCGTAGAGGATACAATGGAAGATATCGGTGTCTGTGACACACAACTCTCATCTCGTTCCGTGCAGTCAGTTCTCTTGCCATCGGCTGACATCGTCTCCAAAACCGTCTATCTATAGCAGCGAATGTGAAATTACTGCATAAGTATTCTTTTGTATTCATTTTTGCTTGGCAAAAACACTTATTGAAGCACCATTAAATAGTGTCGGTTTAATGAAACTTTCGAAGTGTTGTAGGAGAATTGTCTCAAAAGAATAGGATAGAAGCATTGTGATAAGCACCAAGGGAATGCGATGGGGAGCGAAATATTGTGTACACGTTTGGTATTTTCGAATTTCAACAAATCCTCACCTTTAGCAAAAACGTTCCCAGTAATATCATACACGAAGTCTACGGGACCCTCTAGAAGTAAGGACGGGGAATTCCCACTCGCAGCTGTAACTATCACTTCTAGTCCCTTTATTAATGTAATAAGTCGAATTCGTACAGGAGCAGCTCAGCAAGCCCAATGATTATGAGTAGCATCACACTTGATACGTTGCTCTTTAATCTAATCATTCCTACAAGAGAATAGGCAAGGGTAAATTCTATTGTGACATACGCTCACCAATGTCTGGTTCCGGAAAGAAATATCGAATGGCTATCACCTACCATGCTATGATGGTAGACAGCTGAGAAATATCTGCATTAGAACAATTATATAGATGAAGTAACGATAATCTCATCGGGTAAAAGAAAGTGCTACATTATCGCAATTGTTTTTTGTACAGTGGCAGTGTAATATCTGAAATCATAATGACTTTCTTCAGTGATACTGTCATTTCAAACTAGTTAGCGGTCTTATTCACATTTAAGGGATTCGGTCTATTACACCGTTTTCCATCATTCGATTGACAAATCGCAGGACCGCTGCCGTCCTGAAAGAATCTTGGTCGCACAATGTCAGGTGATCGCACCATTGCTGAGGACTGATAACTCTCCGGCACAGTTATCTCGAGATTCCAAGAAAAAACACGGGTGATCAATATGTGAAGTGTTAATGAGAAAAGAAGATCTGGATCCCCAAATAGCGGATTATGATTTCGAGAAAACGAAGTGAACGAAAAAAGTGCTGGGTTTTGCACCGCATGCAAGGATGATTGATATAAGTTTAATATGGTAAACAAGTGTGCACATCCTTTCCAACGATTTACAGCCTAATCGTGGCAAGAGGGTGTTCCTGGGAGTCGGACTGCGATGTACAACGGGTGGATTCATCCCTCCAGTAATGTCTCCCAAGCTGAGAAGAAATCCGGCGTTTGCATAAGAAAGCTCAGCCAAGAGTAAACCACTACCAGGATCCACCACCGTCCTGGTATCAAATTAGTCGAACAGTGGCAAATATCGTTCTGATCTATAAGGGCGGCGACTGCCTGTGGTGGCGTCGAACTGGGCAGACTTTGCTTAGGCTGACCTCAAAACTCCAGGAAACCACAATGACTAAGTCAGCAAAACTCCGAAAAAATGGACATTATGCTGAGGCCATCCAATTATTCAAGTAAGACAATAATTTTGAGAGGAAAAGAAACAACTATGGACCATCAACAAGGATCGTCGGCTCTGATGAAGACGAACATGTCGAAACGTTAGGCGAATAAACATCTCGTATCAACATCATGTAAGCTCAACAATATAAACACATATCCAAGTAAGTGAGTATAAGTCTACACATCTAAGGATCTCTAAATGCTTGAAATTATGGGAAACTCCTTACATTCAGTTTTTTTACGAACTTCGTCTTAGATTAATAATTACCTGATAATTGATACTTCAACGGCCCGTCTTCACTAGTTTTGCGGACCCCAACATAATCACCATTTTTTGCGAGATTTGCTAGTTAAGCCATTGCGGTTTCCTGGAATCCCGAGGACACCTTGGCCAAAGTCTGCTCCAACAGACAGTCGCAGCCCTTGTAGATCAGAAGGAGATTCGCCACCATACGACTTTGATACCAAGACGGTGGCGGATCCTGGCATTGGTTTACCCTTAGCTAAGCTTCCCGATGAAAATGCCGGACTCCTTTTCAGCCTGGGACGCCCTGCCGGATGAAACGAATCCCCCGCTGTACATCGCAGTCACATACCTACGAACAACTCCCAGCCACGATGAGGCGGTAAACCGTTGGAAGGAACTTGATAATTAAGGAATAATATTTCCGTATTCATTTGTGGATATTTTCTTCTAAAAAAATATAAGAACGGTTCTGACTACTCTCAAGGATTTATATACAAATATTAATTGAAAGCTAGATATCTAATGAACGTTGAAGGGTTGATATCCAATGAACGGGGTTACTTCGTCCAAGCTATTTTTTATGTTTTAGGAGCAAGTACTGCAGTGGTAAGAGGTATCGTACAATATGCATTTTACCAGTACTCGTACTTATCGGTTTGGCCCCGGCGCTTGCCAATTAGGCTTGTATCGCTTCAAAGACGGAAAATTAGCATAGGAACTTCTCTGGGAAAACACGCCTTTAGTTCATGCGACTGGTGTGATGAAGACCTAGAGCTCCAACAGAGTTATGCCATGATTGCAAAGAGAATTAACTCGGCTATCGCTGAAAAGTCTCATGTAGGAAGGATAATCCTCAGATATTGAATCTCGACATGACATTGGTCAACAAGTCAGTGTTTTCTTCATCAGCAGACGAGATTGTTAAGTACAAATGACCTTTAATGACATTCAATATTAGCTAACGTTTCGGCAGTTTCGCCTTCTTCTAAGCCATTTGGCTCTCGATAAGTCTTCAAATTAGTGTTAGAGTACCAGCAGACAGTCTTACTCAGATGAGTACTGTTTTCACGTCGAAAGAAAGAGTAGAAAGTTCGGCGTCTATATTAAAAAAAATACCTAGATGGGAAAATTAAAGCTAGGCGAAGCATTCCACTAGGCACATGTAGGGCACAGAGACATGATAGAGAAGATTTTGAAATAAAAGTCATTGTCTTGGACAGGAATCGAAAACATCAGCGCGTAAAACTCATTGGGAGTTTTGGCTACATTTCAAAAATGCAAAAATGAACGACTTAGCACCATGCCTTAGACTGATTCTCTGACCTGAGCCAGGCTCCCGTGTAATACTCTGTGCGGCTGGTCTCCACCAATTAACTGGAAGGCTTACAACGAACAAAACGGTGCGTGTTTAAGACAAGCTGTTTATTATTCGAAATAATATTTATGCATTTTAACCACAATGATTCTGAGATATATGTAAAACCTGGACCTTTGGCCAGAACGAACCAACGAATATCTATTCTGGAGGCTCACGTGTGCATCACTGCACCACTGAGGCCCCTGTTCTGCTTTTCTCTCTTCTGTCTAACACAATCCATCCATGGTAACTCACAATTCCAGAAGCCCCATCCTCAACGCTGGACATGAATATCCCAACGGAGAGTACAATAACGAAATAGACCACATCATAGTAAATAGAAAGCTTTGCCTAACCGATGTCGATGTTGTCCCAAAATTCTACACGGGTTCAGATCACCGTCTCCTTAGAGCAAGATTTTATTTCTCACGGAAAGGAGAAAGAGCCGCTAAATTCAAAAACCGAAGTCCCAGAACCATCACAAACTGGGACTTATTAAGCTCATTAGTCAGCTGATATATTTATTTATGATCTTATAAACTGATCTTCTTCAGCTAGGTCTTCGTTGTCGTTGTTGTTGTTGTCGGTGTTGTTGGTCGATGGCTGACATTTCGGCGATTTCGTCTTCCTCAGAGCCGTGATGTTAAGTGTGGGACTCGACGAAGACCTATACCAACCTCGAATCAGCTAAAGAAGATGAGTTTATAAGATCATAAATAAATATACCAACTGTATAAGCCGGGGTTAATAGAAAGTCGATCCTTTGAGTCATTACTCAGCCGTTGGGAAGATGCCGTTGTCGACAACATCGACGAGCAATACTATCGGCTCATTCAACATCTTCACGTTAGTACTATAAAAGCTGAGAGTTCGAAGGTCACCGAGAGACGTCTGTCTCCAGACACTCTCGAGCTAATACGCCAGCGTGGACTCGCACGAGCTGCAGGCAACCGCGAACTAACGTCCGAACTTGCGAAACAATGCAGACAGGCGATAAAAGAAGATCTTAAAGAGAGAAGAGCAGCAGTAATGGTCGAAGCTGCAGAGGCTGGGAAAAGCATTCACAAAGCCCGCCGAACCTTCGCCAGTTATAAGACCAAGATGATTGCACTCCGACGCCCAGGCGGAACAATAACAGTGTCTAGAAAGACATTGGAGAAAATCATTCACAAATACTACTCAGATCTCTTCGATAGCCACGTCCACCTCCTGTCATACGAAATAAAAAGGATGGATATGTTGTACCACCGGTTCTTCCTTCCGAAATCCGCCATGCCACTTCGTCGGTGAAAAATCGAACAGCACCAGGTCCGGACAGGATAAGATCAGAACATCTGAAGAACCTTGCGCCACTCCTCGTAACACACTGGCTCGGCTCTTCACACGGTATTTGTCTGAAGGAAAGTCCCTACTCAGTGGAAGACCAGCAAGACCGTGTTTTTGTTCAAGAAAGGCGACCTACACGATATAGGCAACTATCGCCCAGTCTGCTTGTTGTCCGTGGTCTACAAATTTTTCACTCGAGCCATCTTAAACACAATTGACAGAACACTGGACGAAGGGCAGCCATGTGAGCAAGTAGGGTTTCGAAAAGGATTTAGTACGATGGGCCACATTCACACGTTAACAAGGCTCATTGAGGTATCGCGAGAGTACAAAAGACCGCTCTGTCTCACTTTCATCGACTTAGAGAAGGCCTTTGATTCAATTGAGATGGAAGCAGTGACGGAAGCCCTTGGTGATCAAGGAGTCCCTACTTAGTACATAATGATTCTTCGTGAGCTGTACAAAAATTTCACAACCAAAATTTCTCCATTCTACAATGATATTAACGTTGACGTCGAAAGAGGAGTTAGGCAGGGTGATACAATCTCGCCAAAATTATTTACAGCCACCCTCCAGAACGTCATGCGAGCATTGGAATTGGATAATACGGAAGTGAAAATCGATGATCGACAGTTACATCACCTTCACTTTGATAATGACATCGTCCTTATAACACCAGACATTCGCCAAGCGGAACGTATGCTTTCGGACTTTAATAAAGCGTGTGGAAAGATTGGTCTTCGACTAAATCTAAAGAAAACGATGTTCGTGAAGAACGGATTGGTTTCGTTTGCCCCATTCACACTCAACGGAACGAATATCTCCGAATGCTCCAGTTATGTCTATCTAGGTCGGGAAATCAATATGATGAACTACTTAGCTTCAGATCTGAGCAGAAGGAAACGAGCCGTTTGTGGGCCTTATAAGAGCATCGAGGATGTAGTGAAGAGAACAAAGAGCACCCGATTCCGTGCCCACCTTTTCGATTCAACGGTTCTGCCTGCTCTAACGCATGCGTCAGAAACCTGGTTGCTGCGTAAAGAGGATGCAAGATCACTCAGCGTTATCGAACGCGCAGTCGAAAGGACGATGCTAGAAGTATCCCGTTTCACACAAGTAAGGGATGGAACCCGAAGCTCCGACCTGAGTCAACGATCAAAAATCAAGTTCTATACGCCAAACAGTCGAAGGTAAGGTGGGCCGGACACGCAATGCGTATGAATGACAACCGATGGACAAGAGCCGTTAGTGACTGGATTACTCGGGATATCAAACATACTGCAAGATGACCACCGACCCGATGATCAGAGTTCTTCACGAAAATCCTAGAAGAAAGATATGGTGCTCGACGAGTCCCTAGAGCGAATAGAACCGAGTGGCATACTCTTGCACGCGACAGGGAAAAATGAAGGATTTACTGGGGCCTACTCGAGTCACTCGACGATCAACGGGACTACAGGTGATACAGGTGATACAGATCTAACACAATGAATTCATGGATTGTTTTATCCGCTGAGACTATGAAGGTGTTTGTCTGAATAAATTGCATATTAATTTAACAATTCCAGGACCTAAAGAATGGTGGAACCATCGGAAGGTTTATTAGTATCGATTATTATTCTTATAAATAGCATTAACATTATTATGATTAACTTTTTTTATTTACTGCTTATTACAGTTTCTCATAGCAGGGTGTACATGTGAGACAACCATAATGATGCTGAGATATTTGCAAAACTCCGGACCGCAGGTGTCTGCGGTGTGGAACGAACGCGCTTTTGTCCTTTACGGAGTTGTGGTGGTGAACGCGTGACTCCCCGGAAAGGACAATAGTCCCTTCGCTGTGATAAGGATGGAAAGTCTGTCGTAATTCCCCATCAGTTAGATGTTGAGATAACGTAAAAGCATCTTGAAGATGCTCCACTTTATCGCCCATCGTCTGAGAAGGAGTTTAAAAGTAAATACCGAAAATTGAACCACGAATGGGTCAAAATGACAAGGGCTGCTGGTTTAAAACCATCAGTTATCTCTCAACTAAAGGTTGACTTACCAACCCATCTTGCACTTGCTTATAAAAACTCATAAGCTAGTATCCAGCAATGATCTTGCGTCTTCCGATTCATCATTGTTCAGGGTTAGACCTATTATTAGCTGTGTAGACGCGCCAGTGGAGAGGACAACATGGTTTTAATCCTAATATTTACCCAGCTGTTAAAACATATTCCAGCCTATCATACGAATACCCAGATGTTTCTGGATCGTCTACGTAAAGCGCAGCCCAGCAACGCGTACGTGATGGAGTCCTTCGACGTTACCGCCCTTTACAAAACGTGTCGAATGACTCTGCAATGCAAACCATATTCAAGCTCCTTACACAGCACGAAGGAGAGATAAACATGTATGGCTTCAATATAGAGCAGTTGATGGCACTCTTAAAAGAATGCTTGAGCCGCTCAATCTTCAGATGGTCGAGAAAGTATTACGTTCGAATGAAAGGGTTGGCAATAGGACAACGACTAGCACGGTGTCTTGCCACTGCGTTTATGTCTAAGGTGGAAGCACCAGTGACCGATCTCGTGTTGGTTACTCTACTGTAGATATATAGATGACTGTTTTGTCCTTTGCTCAACACAAGAGCAAATGGACAAATGTTTCAAGTTGTTGAGCGAACAGTCAGAGTATATCAAGTTCACCGAAGAGAAACCGAAAGAAAACTGGCTCCCATTCCTGAACGTGAAAATTAACCTGTCAGAAAACGGCTACATTGCGAGGGGTACCGAAAGCCAAGTAGTAAAAACATCTTGGTCAATCACCTCTCTTCGCACCCCTCTCACACGAAAAGGGCGCACAAAAGTGTGCACAGGAAGAGAGCAGGGAGACTAGTCCCAGAATTTGGCAGGGCAGATAGACATTTCTAGTGGCTACGAAACTGTTGCTCGGGATAAGTGTAGGGGAAATCCTAGGCCCCCAAACGACAACTCTAACGATAAAAAGGTCCTGTTTATCCAGCCCTTCATTTAAAATGAAGTAAGTGCTGTTATAAAAGGCTGTTTAAGAAGGGCCGGTCTAGAGAATTCGGTAACGATAAATAAAATTCCACCGAGTAATCTAAGACGCCAGTTAGTTCGTAACCACCTGTATGACCGTCTATGTGCAACACAAAATTGAATAATTTACCCTAATAGTAGAGACGGTGATTGCATGAGTTTGGGTATAGGTTATCTGGCGTGTGCAGTGAAACGTGCGGAGACGAGTACATTGGCGAAACGGGTAGACCACTCTGCGTCCGTGTAAAAGAACACGTAGTCGGTAAACTTAAAGTTAAGCCAAGTACACCACTGGGCACGTATAGAATCCAGAGACATAACGGGGAGAACTTTAAAGAACGATCCTCCCACAGGAATCGAGAACACAAGAGCGCAAAACTCTCGAGGCGTTCTGTATTAATTCCAGAAATCCGAAAAAGAACAGCAGGGAAGAATGCCTCATTATTACGCGTGATATTGGGCAGTATATAAACCAGTTATTCTGATTAGGAGGCACGTATCTGGAGGGCACATTACGCTTCCATGTGAATTCTGTGCGGTTGGTCTCCATGCGACATACTCAGTGGAAGCGTTATAGAAAGCGGTGAGTGTGCAAAGCAGTGTTCAATGTGATTGAAGTCCTGGTTTAGCGTTTTCTCTGTTTGGTTATGGAAGTGTTTGGCCGAATAGATTGCTGTTAACTTGACCTTCCCGCCCTTGAGGCTCTGAGGAAGGCGAAATCCGCCGAAACGTCAGCTTATTCGTAAATAAAGAATAAGATAACACCTCGCGTTTACTCAACAACAATACCAAGAGTTACCATTACTATTGTTATTAACAACCTCGTGACTGCTCAAGATTGAAAGACTGACCTAAATAAGTAATTTTCAAGATTTAACGTTTTGTTCCTAAATAAAATTTGTCGCTACGGTAATAGGGAGCGTGTGGCGCAGTGGTTAGAGGCGCCACTGCGACGCGCACATGGAATGCGCCCATGGCCCACTAAGCCTTCCATCCCTCCAGGGTTGGTTTGGCAAACTGGTACCGAACTTGTCTGGGAGGATAGCAGCACTGGCTCGGTACATCGGCAAGCCACCGCGAGTCATTGTAAAGGCCAGATATGCATTCAGTCACCTCCAACGATACTTAATGAAGTCGAATGCATGGCGCATCCCTCAGGATTGATCAACGCCGAGAGGTTTATCCTTTTATCCTTTATCCCTACGGTAATACAATGACCTATGGATATTTTAGAGCACAGACTTCACCCTACATTTATGTTTTTTCTTGTTAATTACTGAAATGAAATTTAAGAGGACAATTTTCGAAGACTACTTATGCAAAAATTCATCCAAGGACGGTAAAGCTGTGAGAACGACTTGCACTACTCCTATCAGCTGGTTTTCATTTGTGCCAGCCAAATAGATGAACTGTACTCTTGGCACGACGTTAGTTTTAGAAATCTCGTAATTGGGATGTGTGCCTTAAAGAACAGCAAGACGGGAAGCGTGATAAGCGTTAATGGCATCCACTAGAAAACGTCAACTGAAGCAAATCCAATTCCAGCAGTTCGAAAGCCTTCCCAAACAATCAGGCTTATGTGGCACAACAGTTTCGGAATTCCTACGGTGATTTCAGACAAATGAAGAAATAAAGAAGGGAGAAAGGTCGAGGAATGAGTTCCACATGAATGGAATGGAAAACATTGAGATCGCCGCAATGAAATCTGTACTGTGCTTCCTTTGCGAAACAAAAACAATACGTTCCACACTGTGGTATGCGACTAACAACGAATTCTGCACAACAATCGACAATATTCTGCATGGTATTTGAACGGAAAAAAAATGATGAGACATCGAAATACTTTCCAAAACTACAAATTCATCAAAATCTAAATGGTTACGATAACTTGTGCACAGATAGGATTATCCATAGAACTTCATACATCTTGCCGAAATTGTTACAGCAGAGAAGCATAGCCCTGGGCCTCCCTAACCTGTGCCAAAATCAAAACTGCAGAAATTGAGAGCTCGGCGATATGGAAAACTGCTGAATCCGAAAAACTGGAAGAAGACCAGTGAAATATTTATTTTCCAAGCATCTGGAATCGATGAGAAGCCAGAATCTCTTCTATTCTAGGGCTAAGATCCTGTATAATAGGTTTATGTGTGGCTGAGAGATCCCGGTAAACTACTTTTAAGCACTCACCTGCGAAAGAAAGTACAAACGACCAAAACGAAAGACCTCATCCAATTTACAATAAGGATGGTCAGTACAGCAGCATTTGGCATGATGGATAAAGAATAAAGCTCTCGATCAGTCCCTGAGGGATGCGCCATGCATTCGACTTTATTAAGTACCGTTGCATATCTGGTCCTTACCAAAACTTGGGGTGGCCTGCCGATGTATCGAGCCAGTGCTGCTATCCTCCCAGAGAAGTCTAGTTCCAATTTACTGATCCCGGTGGAATGGAAGGCTCGGTGGGTCATGGTCGTGGGCTTTGATCCCATGTTTATTGCAGAGCGCCTTCGACCACTTCGCTACACGGGCCACATCGATTGATACACAATGAATTCCACACATGTGTCGCAATGGCGATTCCAACCACTGTGCTACACGCGACCCTTGTGTTAGGATGAGTATGAAATAATCTAGGGTCTCGAGGTAATTTCAGACGACAACAACTTACAATGTATGGTGATTGCAGTCTACATGGAATAGAATAGTAGTGCATGCTTCATTAAGGGTCTGGTGATGTGAACTAAGAACATTTGAGATGACAACATCGAACTGTACGAGGCAAAAAATCGCCTGGAATACGAACTGATTCTGAAGAACTCCTCTTCAAAAAAAAAAGATTCTGAAGAACTCCTCTTCAAAAAAAAAAAACTGAAGAATAAAACAGTTGGAAAAGATACCACCACAATGCTGGTGATGAACATTGATGCCTTTGAATAACTGAAATTCCTGACCAAGTCGCCTTCAATATATTGTGCTAAGACCGATTTATGTCGAAGATGAGACCGTAGCATTTTCAGCATAAGCATAAGTTGTGCAGTTAAGGTGAAATTTACCAAGCAAACTCCGGCAACAGAAGGATTATGCCATTCGAGAACTCTGCTGGTAGATTGTCAAAGATTTCATGAACCGATGCTGTTTCGATTCTCTTCTCTGAAATCCGAAATTGATGTCAACGATGAAGCATCTGAAGCTATTGTCAATTACAATTAACACAGTGGTCCGACTTTACTTTCACACTCTATTTGTTACAATCTGAGAATCGTAGCCAGTGGAGAAGCAGAACCGTGTTGCTTCAAAAAAAAAAGGGGAAACCTAGTAAGCGACAATTACAATCACATAATCCGCCGGAGAACGGATGCAAATGAAAGTACTGTCTTTTCAGAACTAATCAGCATCCGAAGAACAATGTCTGACAATGGAGAGAATGTGGAGCATGTAAAAGTCATTGGCCGGCGGCTACCCCATATTTGCATTATTGACAAAATTGTTTTTGTAACACTAAACATTTAAGATGCACGTACGGCACTGATTGATTTCGAAGGCGCGTTTTTAGCGACCAATTTTGGTAGAAACTAAAGAAGACGAAAAAATATGCGCGTGTTCAAGAACTTGCCCATTAGTTGAGTGCTTATTCCGGAAGCTCCCATTGCGATCACCGGATAGAGCATCTTCGACTGGCGCAATCATGCATATCTGAGATGAAAAGGCAGAATGAAATCAATCGTATGATAGACTCACTTACATAACTGCAGTGAAACAAACACGAATAATGGAGAGGCTTGATGAATTCAGAAGGATATCGTGGAAGTACGTTTCCAATGACACGATTCTTTCTAACATCACAACTGCATACTATTTGCCTCATGTCTGACGGAAGTGAAAAAAACGAATTTGACGTTTTGATTTTCGTCGACGCTCAGAGAGACGTAAACTGTTGCCTGCACAGGCTACGATCACTTGATGATTAACAAAAGAGAGCAAAAAGTGGGACGACACTTTGCTCTCAGTTGATTTTTTCAGCGTCACGTCTCTGGGAGCCATCTGGTATTGAACGCTGCCGTCTATGGCCCCTTTGCATACGCGCCGCTTATCTGTCTATGTAGGCAACCATCGTGATGGCGATGGTAGTGCTGTGGAAAACAACGGCTAATTATAAAGATATGACTTCAAAAATCATAAGCAGCATGAATTTGCATAGAGTACAACACAAACAAACTAATTGAATAGTGGCGCCAAACCAAAACAGAGATGGCTCCCAGCGGTACAGGACATCACCAAATACCAAGATCTAGAAAATGTTACAATAGCGGGATACTTTCTCCCCATAGGAAGAAATACAATACTAATCACTACCGAATACTTGTGATATCACAACAAGTGAAAATTGGATGCACAGATGAAGACGAGAAAAACCTCGCTGAGCAATGTAGTAAGACATAAATAAGGCATTCGGTTCTAATCAATTCCAAAGGGTTGCGTTATCCATTTGACCCACCGTAAAATTAATTGATTGCATGTTTGATCTACCCAATGACTTGTGCGGTTCTAGGTAAGCTTGGTGCCACTTTGTCGACGCCGAATGAGTGGAGTGCTTGGTGAGCAGCACTGGACCAACAGTTTAAGGTGTGTGTGTGTGTGTTTTGCAGGGCACCTCTGTACACTGTGCAACATGCACTTTGAATAATTTGATAGGGAAACTATTCGGAATAGTAAAGTTGAAAATTCAAAACCTTAGCATCTACAGAAGTTACAAGAAGAAACTTGCAAAACAAAACAACAACGACTATTCTGTCCACGTTGTAGGTCGAATCATCGCAAGAGGAGTCACCAAATGACGTGATGGCCAGCATTGAGAAATGTCTCATAAAAGTTGATCGCAGATTTCTACGCATGACGCGATGAAAAACGTTATATGTTTTCGTTCTGAAGCGATACGGTAACTTCTCTTTTCTGTGTCGATTGTGTAAAGCACCTTAAAAACTACTTATAGGACGAAATATGAAAAACTGAGAGGGGAGAGAGAGAGAGAGAGCTTATTAGACGTCTTCAAATGGCGTTATATGTTTTTTGCATATTTTGTTTTTGCATGTTGCCTTGCATATTTTTTTTTGAATATCAGTATATTTTATACATGCGATTAGCTGACTCAGTCAGGTAAGTGGCTTCTGGCAATACACAATTTCCATCGTTAACATCTATACAAGCAAATCATGACATTTTTAACAGAGGGCTTGTGATTGGATCTCGTTTAGAATCCTAGAGGTAATCAACGATTTATTCCAAAAATCACAGAATTCGCTCACCTATCCATGCCTCATGATCTACTGGATCGATAGAGGTACATGAAAGCTCAGACTTAAACATAAAGAACAGGAATTGTTTTGCTGCCGGGGTTAAACGACGGTCGGTTCGAAAATTGTTTTGCTATTCGCCACGTGCTAACTGGCATAATACGGACCGCTGCAGGATGGATTTTTCTAAAATTTTATTTTATATGACCCGTCTTCACATTTACTATGCAGATCCCGGCACTTTTCACATTCGATTCGTTTCCTCGCATTCATCATCTACAAAGGTTTTCGGACTTTTACGTAGGGCTTCGGCTGTTGCTTGAGGATCTTCCTTTCACTATCAATGTAACAGAATGCCAGCCGAGTCGATTCTCCCTGGAACCCTGAGATAGGCCGGCTTGAGTCTTCCCATTTAGATTGCAGACAGTGATTTCTTCCCAGACAAGTCCAATACCAATTTACCGACCCCGAAGGGATGAGAGGCTTGGTTGTCAAAGGGCGGTATCAAACTGGCACCATGTTCGTGATGACGGACATCAATACCACTATGCCATCCGTCCCCTCACGGTTACTTACCCGTTGACAAAAAAAAAATTCTTGTTAACGGATAGTCATATCAACAGCAACCTCTCTGTATAAAAGAGCACTGCTGGTGAGCATGTTTCATTCATGTGGTGTTCCACTGAAGAGGGTCCGTCTCGATGAGAGCACAAAGAAGCCAAATCGAAAAGACGAACAACTGCGAATCACCAACTCATACGTTGAAACGTTGACCGAATAAATGTATTTATCAACCTCTTGTAAGCTCAACAATGTAAATACACAAGGATTAAAGCCTGAAGCAATCGCTACCAAGACCGACTTTTTACCATCCTCGTCATTGATCAGATAATTCATTATTTCCTGGATGGGCAAACACGAGGATGTTACTTTATTGTTTATCCACGAAAATGCTGACGTTTCGGCCGACTTGTCTTGTATCGTAGCCCGGAAAGGTCAACTTGACTACAAGCTGGTCACCCAAACACGTCTATAACTTCAATGGAAGATTTAAATCGCATTGAAAACAAAGTAGCTTCTTCGCTCGCTCACCGCTTTTTATTACACTGGTATTTCGTATGGAGACCAACAGTACAGAAGTCAGATGGATGGATAATGCGCCCGTCTCACATCGAAGTATCACCATCATATACTGCATGAAAACAGGTCTGATAATGAGGCATTCGTCAATGTGGTTCGTTTCGGAATTCTTGGAGTTTATCCAGAATGCTTCAACAGTTTTGAGCGCCGAAGTTTTCGATTCATGTGCTGAGATAGTGACTTTTACTTCAAATTCTTCCCCGTTATGTCTCTGTGCCCAATGCACCTAGTGAAGTATTTCGCCTAAAATTAAGTATACTGAATAGGTGTTCTTTAAAACGGACACAAATAGTCCACCCATTTCGCCAATGTATTTGCTGCGGGGTACTGAGGCTGGCCTATTGCTGGTTGTGCAGCTTGGTCCTCCCTGGAGTCCTGACTTAACATTGCAAGGGCGTATTCAAGTGCTCACCACGCAATGGATCAGAGGGAGGTATGGTTTCGGCGACGAATCCTTCGCTCGGTCTTTCTTCTAATTGGTTCGGAGAAATGTTGAAACCAAAATCGGAAACGAAGGTAGGAATGCAAACATAACCGACCGCTCAAGGACGATGTAGGAGCCGAAAGGTGAAAGAAAACTAATAAAGGAGAATAGATAGAAGCTAGGGAAAAACAACACTTCGTGATACGACAGTAGTTCTGGTGTTTCTCTATCTATTAAATTAAAGTCGAAAAAGAATAGGCGATGACTAGACAAAAATTAATCTTTGTGGATAAGTGGGAGTGGTCAATGCAGTTGACTGAAGCAGTTCCAATCTTAGCTGATCAAGTTAATTGCTATGTTCCATAAATTATTCGGGCACTTTGATGATCAGTTTGTCTCGAGCATGATGGTGGCTAAGGGTACCATTTCATGATTCATGAAGTGTTTGCAGTTAGCAGATCAGTTGGTTCACTTGGGTCAAGAACACCTGTACCCATTAAGTAGACGGTTACCGTAGAGACAGGATATTTGAACTTTGTCGTTTCACCTCTGCTGTTCTTTTTGTTAATCATTTGCCAGCACTATCAAATGACTGCATGCCCATACATGTTTCCCTTTCGATGTATAATGCTCTTAATTCCAAATACGAGGTTGTTTTCGAAAGTGTAAGCTACTTAATCACACAATGGATTGACGTTATCAATAGTTCTTAAGAAGACGAAAAGATAAAGTCTTCGGCTTTTCGGCCTACGCCGAAAAAAGTCAGGAATGAGGCAGCTGGCATTCTGGACAGAATTCCATGGCTTTAATCATGACTTAGATGTTGTCCAGTTCACAATATGGTTCTTTTCGTCTAGCTTTTTCGCCGACATTTCGTCAAATGATGGGAAAAATTGCATACAAACGATGAAAGGATACCTGGTACACGCTGCTAGTGAAGTTCAAATCCAACTTTTTGTCCACAAATACAGCTCAAGTTGGAACTAACGAATGAATTTTCTCATTTCTCGAGAAGCCGATATTTAATGAACAAAGCAAAGCGTCTATGCACATCGAACATGAGAAAGCAGAAAGAGGAGGAATAATTACCTTCCAGGACGAAGTAAGTCGACATTTTCATGATGGAAATGAATGAAGAAGAACGTCTGCACAGATCTGATCAGATTTACTTCCATAACTCTTCTGTACGTGCACAGTGCGTCTGAGAGAAAAGAAAATACGAACGCATCTACCACAATGGGGTGAATTGACATTTTCGTGGTGAAGACTAATCAAGAAGGATAGCTGCATGACTCTGATCGGATTTAGGGTTTAGGTTCAACGGTTCTCCTTTGTTCTACGAACGACGACTGAACCACTAACACGCAAATAATAACTGGAAGGCGGGCACAAGCTGAACTGAAGCTGCTAATTTCAATGAAAGCGATAGTTATGTTCATGCGAAAAAGATCTGCTAAGCTTTTAGGGTTTTGCATGCTCATTAATTGGCAAGAAATTGGAAAAAATCGAGAAAAGTGTAACAATTAACACTCGGAATATGCGACAGAAACTCATATGAGGACAGGAGAAGAAGAAAAGTACAAGTAATCAATAGATAATTCTACTATGTACCACATACTTCTCTGGTAACCCTTCTTTAAGCTACGCCTTCCTTAGCTTTTTATCTCCTGTCGGTGATATCTTGCTTTAAATTTTTATTCACGTAAATCATGCACAAAGCCAGCAAAAGCAGAAGATTGGAAAATTACAGAATAAAACGAGAACACGAAAAAAGAACACGATAACTGCTTAATGATAAATGAATGCATCTCGCTGGATAGCAGGCAGGGGAGAAAAAAGAAAAAGAACAGCAGAATGATGATTATACGGAAGAAATCGACCGATGTAGCGCAAAGACGGTGGTGACACAGTCTTCTAAACTACTGAATTTGAATGCCGGTCAGCTCGATGTCACCTTGTATCTGTAGACCACTGATATCATTCGGATCGCTACGATGTGCGAACGATGTGAAGCGCTCTCCATTCACGAAGATCTGAAAACGATAAAATGTTGACTATGAGCTAGTCACAAATTACCTGCATGTATAATTCTTTTTTTGGCACTTCGAGATGTTCTTGACAAAGTTCTTCGACACTTCTACTATGTTTCAGGATAAAGGATAAAGGATAAAGCTCTTGGCGTTGATCAATCCTTGAGGGTTGCGCCATGTATTCGACTTCACTAAGTATCGTTGGAGGTGACTGAATGCATATCTGGCCTTTACAATGACTCGCGGTGGCCTGCCGATGTATCGAGCCAGTGCTGCTATCCTCCCAAACAAGTATGGTACCAATTTACCGACCCCGGAGGGATGGAAGGCTTGGTGGGCCATGGGCACACGAATCGATTCCACAGCGTGTCGCAGTGGCGCCTCCAACCACTGCGCCACACGCGCCCTGTGTTTTAGGAATGAAAGGTATTCAGCGATGTGTCGTAAATGATGATCGAGCAATTCCATCTCTAGATTCTCGTGGAATATTTCGTTATGTACCCAATTTTACTTCTTGCAACTGGAATTTGCTCATTAATAATTAATACTAACGTAAACATCTGAACACCATCCAAAATATCAACTCTATAAAAAGAAACTCGATCGATAGTCATATTCTAGGTCAGAGCTTCATATTCAAAATCACCCAAATAACTCCTGGAACCGGATGTCGTTACCGTTCACCGGGTTCACTGCCAGAATTTATTCACGCTGTCCAGAATCGAAACTAATAATTTAAAAAGCACTCAATTACCAGATTTGGAAAGCCTATTTTTATTCTTCTCTCTCAAGGAAGCACACCGTGTACAGGGTACACCTTCAACAGGGTTTACGAAACTGAGAAGTGCTACATTTCCATCCAGATCATGATCTAAGAATGATTCAATTCCAGGCATCGCTGCAAACCTGCCAACCACATGGTCACTAGGCGGCAAGTGGTGCTGAGAACCTAGATCCTTCGAGAATCAAGAGAAAGAAAACATGCTTAACCAAAAAATAGTACCGACGACATGGAAATTTTGCCCAGAGGCTATTCGGTGCTTTTTTAAAACTTGCCTTTATGTTTTCATTTATTCAAATATATGATATTTACCTATCTGAGTATTGAAAATTCTAGACAAACCTGAAATGCGTAGGATTCGTTTTTTATGGCTAAGTCGAAACCGACGCCCTTCTCGAATGGCATCTTCCCTTCTCTTTCCTCGTTACCCCATTCATTTGCTTGAAGAGCGTTTCGAACAACAGCCTAAAAGAAGAATCGTATTTGGTTACGAATCGACTTCCAGAATAGCTTTATGAAAGAATGAATTGAAAGTCAAATTTTCTGTGATTGTTTCCGGATGAGAGCAAGAAAAAAAATTTAAGAAATAAACTTAATTTCTGCAAAACTCAGTAACGGAAACAATACCAATCAAAAGGTTAGAAGAGATAATGGCATGCCTTTTCATCAAATCGTGGATTGAAGTGGAGTGCAATGTCACCGTTTTTTCTGAGCAGATTGACATTGAAGCGTTTCGCTTTCTTCTCGACGGTGCCGAAGATCAGAAGTGTTTTGTCCACTTGGAAACCGGTTGCGATTCCGCTCTCATATGGCACAGGCTGGAAAGTATAGAATGAGCAAATGGAAAGCAAACGTTGAACAAGCAACATATATGAACTGCATTTCCAAATAATATAGAGTAGTATGTAAACTAGAGACTTGAGATCTTACAATAATAGCTGTGTATGCTCTATTCGCATGCTCATAATGTAAAAGGAGATCGAAATGGCCTTCAGATTAGAAACATCTTTACACAGTACTGACTCGACTAAGGTCAAAAGTTCTTCCACTCATTCACAGGTTAAATGACATACGTTAATGTGTTGACGCCCCTAAGGAAACGTTTAATGGTGATTTTCAATGACACGATAAAAGAAGCTCAACTGACCGTCTCATATTATGGTGAATGTCACCAGCGCTAATTGCTTAGATGTGAGATATCAACTAAATTTTTTCATGCTTAGTCTTTGTCCCATGTCATAAACAACTTAATTCCCATTAGCACAAAATTATTTCTAGGAATTACACTATCACAGCGCTAAACGTTATATCAGAACACCCACGGCTTTGACAGAATGCTTCTGATGGAAACTTTCGAGAATAACCACTAAGAAAGCTTTAGTGTGACAATACTTATACTAAATGTGATTATCACTCTGCGAGCGCAACAGGGCTAATGACAGTCGTGATAGTAAGAAGGAAACAACACTTGCAGCACTCCTTGAAGTTAATGATAGCTGAATTACTGCTTATCCGTTTGTGAGTAACATCAGTTCCCACATCTTATCGGATAAAATCGATGTAAAGTGTAAAGATAAAGCGTCCGGTGATGTGTCCCTAAGGCATGTGCCATGCGATCGACTTCATCAAACATCGTCTGCGTGATTGAATGCATAACTGCTTTATAGAATGACTTGCGTTAGCCTATTAATGTATCAGGTCAGTGCTTTTACCCTCTCAGACAGGTCTGGTACAATTTTCCCCACTCCGGATGAACGGAAGGGTTGGACAAGCAGGGACCCAGTACTGAACCAGCGACATAGTGTGTATTGTAGTGCAACTCTAACCACTGCGCTACAGGAGCTCATTAGAATCGATATACGGTACGTAAAACCTTGTTTCTTTCTAGGATGATTCTATGCAGTTTAGAAAAACAAAAGAAAAAGCCAAGACTGAAACATTTTCCTCCGCACGGTATCTTATCTACCGCAGTGATAACTTAGTTTGTAATGACACTCATTGTATGTATGATGAGACCTGAGTAAAATCGCTTGTTTGCAGATCGAAAGTTTTCACGAAAGACATTGAAAATGTGAAAGATAAAGGTTTAGGGATCTAAAAATAGTTCATACCCCTCCAGTTCAACGAAAGCATTCATCAGAGGTGAAATAAAATCCCATCGTTAATTTAATATAATGCCTAACCTATTTTATTCTCACTCTATTTTTCTTTTTATTTTATTTTATACGATCTTTCCTCACGTCTACTTTGCAGATCCGAGCATTTCCTACATTTGATTCGTTTCCTCACAACCACTGTCCACAAAGATCTTCCCACTTTTAGGTGTGGATACGGTTGCTGCTTGAGGATTTAATGCTGGTCGAGCAACTCTCCATGGAGTCCTGAGATAGCCACGTTAGTGCGTTCCTAATTGGATTGCAAAGAGTGATTTTTTCCAGACAAGTCTGACACCAATTCCTCGACTCCAGAGGGAGGAAAGGATTGGTTGGCCCTGAGCGGAATCCAACTAGCACCATGCTCGTGATGACGAACATCACTATCACTGCGCTGTCCGCCTCCTTATCCACTCTATTTACTCCGTCCAAATCTTCTGAATGCTTTTCTGGATCACTGGATGCCTTCACTTACAAGTATCTTTGGTGCAGGCCGAAAGAACTACTCTAATGCTTCGACTTTCATGGCATTTTGATATTCCATCAACGTAAATACCTTAAAAGTGAGGTCTCCCACATTTCCAAACACCTCTGCAATTGTATGTATCTTCAATCAAAAACCATTCGTACTGTATGGCACAATGCAAGAAAGCATAGAAAGACAAGTAGTTATAGATATCAAATGGATAAGAGATAGTGCTAGAAAGCATTAACAACAAGTCGAAAACCTTACAACATTGATTTATATAGCTTCTTCTCGCTTCAGATTCAGACATGCCCCTCCGTAACTTCCAATGTTGCTACTCAATTGCTTACAGCATCATCATGGCTAGTGAGTGTGTCTAAGCACCGATTCGTGTTGCACAGCGTCGGTTCATCTGCACCGCAGGGCTATCCATTTTGAGAAGAAGTGCCACATATCCGTTCAGAAGTTCAGTTAAGTGCAAACTTACACGAAATTGCACACTCGAGATTCTATGAAATTAACCAAATTGCAGAAGACACGAACGAGAAATGATTTGGATTAAATCGCATCTGCAATTCCTACGAGCATTTTTCACTAAGTGCAAATTCTCTGGAATGCATACCCTCCTTGATATAGTCCTCCATAGATTTTCATTTCCATATTTTTTTGTATACCTCAAGCGCTAATCGATCACTTCAAAATTCCACCAAAAGCAAAAAAATAACAGAAAAGAACATACATAGTATTTCCCTCCCCAGTGCACATGGTTCAAATAAAGATCACCATCGATCGAAAGGTGAGTGATCGTGGAGAGTGGGAGACGATGCTCGTAGTCCTTGAACTCCTTCTGGTCGATGACTACCTGAAAATTAAAGTAGAAAAAAAGGAAAGAAAGAAATTTGTCACATAGAAAGGTGCAAAATTGGACATTCTACTACAGTATTATCTAGGACATATCACCAATTAAACTTTTATCTTCAAGTGACAACAATCTTCAGCAAAGAACTCAGTATTTTTTTCGACATTGTTCAGAGTATAGAAAGAATACTGATGAAATCATCTCAACGAACTGGATTCTTCTCGATCTGTGTCGAAATATTCAACAAAAGAAAACAGTGGATCGATCAGCGAACCTAAGGAACAGGACGCTTGATGGTATATTTCTCTGGTATGCAGCATCGCTCCAGCTACGTCTCTTGTCAACAAGATGGTGCAGCGCAAAGCACACATGCGACAGGCATGTATTTTTTCCTTTCCGAATATATTACACTGGCATTCTATAACACTTCTCAGAAGTCGGATTACGAGATATTTGAGTTGAATTTCATTATAAGACCCATAGACGTCCCAGATGTACGCTCAAACCCATGAAACATACTCGATTAAAGAAAAGAAAAAATCGGCTGTATGCGCTAAACACAATAGATACTGTTTGGGTATGGAGGTGTTTGGCCGGGTGGATTACTGTCAACTTGACCTTTCCAAGCTCTGAGGAAGGCGAAATTCGCCGAAACGTCAGCTTGTATGTAAATAAAGAAAGGAAATAACACCTCGTATTTGGTAAACAGAAAGATAAAGAATTACTCAATCAATGCCGAGGTTAATAGAAAGTCGGACGTGGTAGTTAGAATAAATGTTGACCCAACGGTAATATTGTCCTCTAGCCGTCGTCAATAGTTGAACTATCAGCCAGAGGACGTTACCAAAAGACCTAGAAAAGAATGCTGTCCTGTAAACGACTATTGCAATGGCAGGTCACATCTATAAAGATTGCTACTGATTCGTCATAACTCCAACCAAAAAGTATCCGTGTCCAGGTACCATTTTCCGGCTTCTCATGGAGGCCATACAATTTATCATGAAATCGCTCGCATTCAAGGGAAAGTAGAACTGACACACAGACTATTGCTTTCCAGCTTACGTTTCAGTCGCTGAGGACACTCGAATTGTATCGAAGAAAATGCAAAGCGAGGCTGTGCTTGAAGAGAATAATGGGATAAGAGAAACGAAAAAACTAGATATCAATAAGAAGGAGATATACAGTCCGTACTGAAGCAGTTCACTGAATGCTGACTGAGCTAATTCTCCTTGCAATCATGGATACAGCCGAACTAAGGTGTTCCCATATGGTTTGGAGGAGAGCTACTGGGCACTGATTCATTTACCGCTTTTGCTTCCTGATCGACGTCATTGCTAACCACATCGCTACCCCGTCTCACAACGCTCCACAACCCAGCAGTACGCAGAGCACATGTGAGCGTTCGACAAGCCTTGAGGTGTAACTAACAAATACTACCAAGCCGAAATCACGACATTTCCTTCATAGCACAGAAGTCTGACAAACTTCCAAACACAAAATGTCTCCGAACAGCAAATTATGTGTTGTGCCAAAACCAGAACATCATGCTCGAGCGAACTCCGAAAGAAAGGACCAATCTCAAGGAAAACAACCAATAGATATTCATCACACTACAAAGCCATCTCAAATTTTCTAACAATTGCAATTCCCGTTACTGGTCACATTAGGTGAACAGCTCCCTTACCAATGACAATTCATTTTGATTTATATTAGTTCGTTTTTGTTTTCATTATTGAACCTGTCTTTTTTCAATTCTCCATATAGTTGACAAAGTATCATGTTCTATATCTGCAAAAAATAAAGCCCACATTTTTTAAGGACACTCTGAATTCTTATTGGCAGCTTAGCGATGATCTATTCCAGAAATCCTGGCCGCGAGAACTCGTCTGGGATGGTGTAATCCTATGAAAACATCACTTTACCAAATTACAAAGAGTCCACCGTGTCTCTGCTTTATTCTCCAAGAATCACCGTTTTTTTTTTCAGGAAAATAATCTCCTCATATTACTTGATTACTTCTTCTGGAGACATTGACTACTGCACTTCTAAAGTTGTTAAGCAGTTTAGTTCATGAGTTGGGTTTTGCCACATCCATAACTTAATACATTTGCTTATTAAGCAAACGTTTGCCCCTTACTTAATAAAAATGTATCGGATAATTGTCAAAAATAAATCTTCAAAATCACGAAAACTGCTGATACCTGGAAACGGTCGTCATGGGCACGGATTCGAATGTCGAACGAGTCTCCTTTCTTAATCGGGCACGATTTGCGCTCTTCTTTACCCCATTCGCCATTTGCGAAAGTGTTCATGACAATCTAAACAACTGTATTACAGTAGACAAGATAGCAATGCCGGAAAAAAGTTAGCGCGGTGTTATTTTAATGTTGCTACGGGATACAGAGTCAAGGAAATTTCAGTAGTCGGTGATGATAAGAAATGAATTCACGGAAGCCTTCCAGGAACAAATTTAAAACATAATAAAAATAAGAGAAGAACTGTACCACTAACAATTTTTTTTGCGTGGATGACTCAGTTTCACTAGAGTACATCGTGTTTAGGTGCACAAGAAAAAAGAAAGAACGCAAATGCAAACTATCCATAAATAGATCAAAACAATTCAAAAAACATTTTGTTCCCATTTTGAATGAATCTTTTAAAAAACATTTTGTTCCCATTTTCAATGAATTTTTTAAAGTTTCGTAATAAACAGATGAATTTTGATGATTCTATAAAACCTTCAACTTTCCGCTAAAACATCTCTCCCCGAATTTCTTAGCTTTCATTTGCGATATGTGCTCATCCTAAACTCATCCTCAATGAAAAGTGAAAACCAACGTAAAAACACGACCGAGCAATAAGAACCTTATCTTCATGTCCCCTTGACGATGTAAGAGGATATATAGACACTCCCAATGGTTCACCGCCTTAAAGTGGCTAGGAGATGTTCCTGGGTGTCGGGCTGCGATGTGCAGCGGCGATTCATCCCTGGCAGGATCCGAAAGCAATTATCAAGCATGAGTTATCTACGGGCAGAGCCGAATCTGTTAATTTTGATAGTGCGTCGGTGTCATGCATTATCTAATAGGTTTGAAACAATTTATTTAAAGTCCTGTTTAATTCCGCGCAATATTCCACACAAAAAATCACTGTTTAATGTAATCAAAACGAGGCACGAAAACTAGTACACTTATTTGCTGTGTCTCAGACAGGCCGCAAGAAACCGGATTTCACAGGCTCTTATCATTTCAAGAACAAAGCTCGGACTTTCATGGTTGACCGACAGTCTCGAGAAGTTCACAATTCATAAAATTCATAAGTTCACATGGTCCACCCACATATTGTTTTACTTTCTGATGATGTCAAAGAAGTCCTCATGATAAGAAAAACCTATTCATTAAGGTTTTTCCAACCCTCTCTTATCTTTTCCTAACTGTCCTTCACGCAGAACACTTCGAATAAAAACGATGACAATATCAAATTAAACAACCACCTCTAGTTAATACCTTATTCAAAACCAAATCCTAGATGTACTATGGTAAAGAGGTAGGAGAACCCAGGTCTCGAGATTGATGCGAACACTTTCAAAAAACAAAACGATGCGAAACACATCTGCATGAACGAACCTTTCCCTCGTCGAAGCGCACTGAAATATGGAGTGGGACGTCATTTCCGGAGAAGTCGGCTGATTTACAGTGAAGGTTGATGGTGAACCTCAATGAAATCATTACGGGACAAAACTACTTACACCACCAAAAAAGCAGTTATCCTCAAGTCTAAAGCAACTTTTGGATGAGCAAAATTTTCCAAACATGAAATCACGTCAGAAAAATTTATGCATTGCGTAGTAGCACTCATCAAATAATTCCTATAATCAACATATCGTGTACTAGTACTCAATAAACAGTTCCTATACATCAAATGCGTTTTCTTCAGATTTGCTTACGGAATTTGAAAAAGAATAACACTGAACAGCAACGTTGTTACCTAGAAAGAAACAAAGGATAAAAAAGATATGCAAACCTCTGAGACTCATCTATTGTCGATCCTTTGATAATCAGTGTCTGTCCGGGTTCAATCTTCTCCTGTAGAAGACTGCGGTACGGTACAGGCTGAAAAATAGTAAGCATAAGGTGAAGCTCTTCCATATCAAAAATTACTAACCCAGAGGTACTCTTTACGACATAGCCCTTTCGAAAAATTTCACAACTATTCCAGCATAGATCTATCTGGTGTGGGAAATATACCCATAATCAGAACAACTTTCTTTTGGTTCGGAAGACGATGGTGGTCTAGGATGAAAATAATCTAAATGTAGAAAATATGTGGTCACACCAACCCAGTAACTATAGAATACAGTTGGCAAAAAATGACGTAAACCTATTTACAAAAAATATAGGTGGTAAGCAAAAACAAATGGATAAAATAAACTAGAGAGGTATGTATTTTTAGATTTGGCTGATTTGTTGCATAGCTTTCAATGGTCCAAATTAGCAAAAATAGGCATTGCCATCGCTATGGAAAAATTACGTCCGCACGGGACCAAACCTTCCTCTAAATTCATCCGATGAGTGTCTGTAGTGAAAACCTCAGGGACATCTTATCACGAGCTATCATGGTTTCTAAAAGAAATTCCTCCGAAGTAAAGATTTATACAGAACAGTTATTTGACAGGGAACATAAGACAGATTATTCAACCACAATTGAAGGAACCCATGAACACGACAACGTTTGCGTGGTCGACGGTTGGAAGACAACGAAGCGATTAAAAATAAATGTCGTTCGCTTTCGATTTAATGAAGGGCTATCGGACTATTCAAGTTTCCATAGAAATATCTAAGGATTTAACTTCTTCATAGATTTATCCATAGCTGGCTTAAGAAAAAAATGACAGAAACTAAAAATAGCTTTGTCGGATGGATCAAACCATTGAGCAAATCTAGCGAAGTTTCTCGATCTGACTTTTACATGACTAACAAGTTTTCTACAATTTTTTCTGTATGGAGTACTTGCATGTAGGGCACGTGGGATCGATCTCGGCGCCCATGGCGCACCAAGCTTTCCATCCCTCCGGGGTCCCGGCAAGTTGGTACCAGACTTGTCTGGGAGGATAACACCTCTGGCTCAATACATCGGCAGGCCACTGCGAGTCATTGTAAAGACCAGATATGCATTCAATCACCTCCAGCGATACTTAATGAAGTCGAATGCCTCAGAGATTGATCAACGGCGAGAGCTTCAGAGCTTTTATGGAGTGCTTTACCAAAATGACATCCCAACAACCCATGAAACAACCCGGCATGGGTATTTTAAAAACATAAAGTGTACGGAAATTATGGACCACCGTAGCAAGCGATGTCATGCAATATAAAAGGATAAATGATAAAGCTCTCGGCGTCGATCAATCCATGAGGGATGCGCCAAGCATTCGACGTCACTACGTAACGTTGGAGGTGATTGAATGCATATTTGACCTTTACAATGACTCGCAGTGACCTACCGATGTATCGAGCCAGTGCTGCTATCCTCCGAGACAAATCTGGTACCAACTTGTCGACCCCGAAGGGATGGAGGGATTGGTGAGCCAGCCAGGGGCACTAGGATCGATTGCACGTATGTCGCAGTGGCGCCTCTAACCACTACGCCACACGCGCCCTTTTCTCATGCAATAAACGACTCCAATATGCCGGCTTTAATAAAAACATCCCTCATAAGATCACCAAACACAGTTCTTATAGGTTTCGCACAGTTGTTTTATCGAAATACAAGAGAAAACTCCCGCAGAACAAGTCGTCAAACCAACAATTACTTACTTAATAATTTCATTATTTATGTTAGTCCGGATAAACACAAAACATAACTAGGAATAAAAACGCTTAGAAGATCAGTAATTTTTTTAAGAAATATGTGGACGTGAAAGAAAATTGCCAAGAAAGTCAAAAAGTAGTGTGGACGAAGTACAAAAACACATCAAATAATTCTTCGTATTCTTGTTCAGCAAACGCGAGGTGTTATTTTTATTCTTTATTCACGTACAAACTGACGTTTCGGCGGATTTCGCTTTCCTTAGAGCCGCTTTCTATGAGGCTTCAGCTGAGGGCACATTACACTTCCATGTGAATTCTGTGCGGTTGGTCTCCACGCGACATACTCAGTGGAAGCCTCATAGGAAGCGGTGAGTGTGCAAAGAAGCGATTCACTGTTCAATTCTCTTTCTCTCTGGGAGCGCCACACGCGCCCTTACCCATAATATGTTTCGTAATAAATGCGTAAAGATTCGTTTCAGTGCTTCGAAATAGGATTACGCTTCCACTTTTTGTCTATCACTATCTGAAAATTTAGCAACGAATTTCTAGTGAACGATTAAAAATCGTGAAGAATTGCCAGCGAACGATTAAAAATTTGTCTCCCTAATGGCTCGTTGCGTATGGCGCATTGGTCGGAGGCGCCCTTTAACACACACGTGGAATCCATTCCAGCGCCCATGGCCCGCCAAGCCTTCCATCCATCAGGGGTCGATAACTTGGTACCAGTCCTGTCTGGGAGGATAGCAACACTGGTTCGATACATCAGTATGCCACCGCAAGTCATTATAAAGGCCAATGCTTAAGAAAATAGAATGTATGGCGCATTCCTCAGAGATTGATCAACGCCGACAGTTTTATCCTTTATCCTTTAATGGCTGGTCAACAAACACTATTTAGTAATTTTGCGCACATTTTTCATTAATTTTTCCACGTTTATTCCTGTTGATAACAAGTTGCATCCTCTATCAGTGCTCGTTACGATATCGACTAGACCTTCACATTACAGTGCCAACCGTGGAATTCTACATTTCTGATTCATCACTACTAAAACTGATTAAAGCTATTGTCCTTCTTATTTAAATTCTTCAAAATGTATTACTCTCTTAGACGATGATTACAGTAACTTTTGAAAAATGCACAGCTGTAGTTAACTGAAGATTTTTTTCCGAGTGCAATATTTCGAATATCCGATCATTCGACTCGTCAAAGAAGCAGCACTCGTTTGGAGGTCCTTTAGTACAATGAATTAAGCATTGAATAAATAAATAAATGGATTTCAAGCTTAGAATCTCGTAAGGAAAAAACAAATAAAGTGTAAGTAGGCTTCACCACTTAATATCAAGTTACAAGTTATTCTAAACGAAAGTCAAAGTTACTCCATTTACAAATCTAATTCAAATAAAATCCAAATAGAACGTTGAACGTTTCCGTTCTCTCCTAATATCAAATATGGAAGGCAACCACATGGACGAACATGATGGCTTTGTACTCACTAGAAACAGAACAGCATATATGAGAATATGACCTCATTTTGTGCCCAACCTCCCTTAACGAGAAGTGATATACTGAATACGGTCTAGGTTTTTCGTAGAAAATTGCTCGTTCTGAATCCAAACTGACTACATCTGCAGTTTCTTGACTACCACCTACTACAAAGATCCGATTTCGGCCCAGCTAGCTGGATTATCTAACCCGAAACAGACATGAAAAGGATGAAGAACAAAGCTATTGGCGTTTATCAATCCCGGAGAGATGTGACATGCATTCGACTTCATCAAGCATCTTTGGAGGTGAACGAATGCACATCTGGCCTTTATAATGACTTGCGGTGGTCTACCGATGTACCGAACCAGTGCTGTTATTATCCCAGACAAGTCTGGCAATGTGTATTGCAGGGCGGCTCCGACCATTGCGTTACACGCACCCTTTCTACGAATATTAGCCATTAAGAATCAGGGATAGCACTATTTAAAATACCCTACTCTCTATCGTACGGCAGTTTTCCACAAGTAGAACAAAGATTTGAATCATAAAATCAGTGAAAGGACACTCTGCACACTGATATCAATGCAGCCAATTCATCAACAATGACTAACACTTCCAAGCATTTCAACCAAAAGATATCGTTCGCATTCGAAAAAGTAAACATATCGGGTTTTAATCGACGAAAAAAAAATCGTTTCAGATACGGTAATCAAATATAAGAACGAAGCTCATTCGAAATCCAACGATTTTCTTCTCAACCCTAATCCTCACAGCATCTTTTCCGGTTTTCCTTTCACTCCACATTCCTAGTACCTTGACAACAGTCAGAGGCACTGTGACTATAGGCGCCCTGCAATGACCCCGCGCCCCAGGCTAACCGAGCCCTCCATCCCTACAGGGTCAGCATACTGCTGCCATACTTGTCTGCTAGGATAAGCAGCACTGGCTCTCTGCATCGGTAGGCAAGCGCAAGACGTCGCAAAGGCCGGATATGCATCCAATCACCTTCAACGATGCATTATGAAGTCCAATGCATGGCGCATCCCCCAATGATTGATCAATAACAAGAACTTCATTCTATTCTTCTTTACATTGATAGAAAACGTCCGTCGTCATAACGATGTCACGTCTAGCAAAGGAGGCCCTCAACAATCCTCCTATAAAGCCGATGGTTTCGAAAACTTCACAATGTAGATGAGATTTCAAAGGACGCAAATGGTCGACGATAACCATCTACCATCAGCCATCAACATGACGGTTCCAGATCTTAGCAAAAAAAAAACGCAAAACAAAACTCGGCACATGTCAAACAACAGCTTCGGACACCTCCACCGAAGTGTAAAGCTAAAAAGAATTGATAAATGAGTGTCCCATGAACGGAACAAAAAGTGCTGTGGTCGCTGTTTTATGTAAACGAACTGTTTCTTGATCACATTCCAATGTGCGATGAAAAATTGGATTCCGAACAGCAACAGACAAACTTCTCTGAAAGATTAGAGAAAAATGAGCCAGCAAACGCAATTCCCGAGAGCGATTTATCCGCTAGAAAAACGTTATGACGACTGCTTTATCTATAGTTAGTTGCTAAATGGACTCATCTAATGACAAGGTCTTCAATGTTTTCAAAATCGTTTGAGTTAGGAAGTTAATCAATTGGAATTAAGCGTTCCGTAGAAATCAATCCATTAAGGATTCCTAGAGGGATGGAACGTTTGATAAGCTCGTAAGCGGGATCGAACCGACGGCTACGTGTGTCTTGGAAGGCACCTCTAATTACGGCTCAACACACCTAAATTGGAAATTGTCGTCAGAAAATCCATAAAACTGACCAAAAACAGGAACCAACGATACTTCATTCCAAGTGGTCATGGAAATTCTCACCAACAAACTAACTACCAAGTTCTCAAACCTATTGCTAAACACTTTCATCTGAACAATAAGCCTCATTCTCTGACTCCAGAACCGTTCAAAGTGTGCAACGTTCCCAGTTACGAAACGGTAGAAAGTCGTTACGTTCATTAGAAATGAGGGATTTCTCGTAAAAATAGTGAGAACATTCAAGAAAGACATTAAAATACCATCAGTGTAGGACCTTCTTTAAACAATAACGTTCAACCCTAGTGAGTTCTACAGAAGGTAATGTCACTGCTATAGACAAAAGTAAATAGAACAAAAAAATAGTGACAAGTGATAAGTAACTAAACAACAACAGCAAGACCAGATAGTGACGGTGTTAATGGTTAAATTATAAAGGACAAAGCTCTCGGCGTTGATCAATTCATTAGGAATGCGTCAAGCATTCGACTTCACTAAGCATCGTTGGGGGTGACTGAACATATACCTGACCTATACAATGACTAGCGGTATCCTACCGATGTATCGAGTCAGTGCTGCTGCTATCCCAGATAGGTATGATACTAATTTGCCGGCCCTGCAAGGACAGAGGGCTCAGTGGGCCAAGGGTGCGGAATCAAATCCATGTGCATTGCAGAGCGTCTTTATCACTAAGCTAAATGCAACCCCTTTTTAAGGTTTTAATGGTATTAATACTGTGCAATAATAACAACGATCAATAAATGACAATAGTGGCATGAACATTTAAGTCTCATTTGACTATCGAAAAGCTACACTACGCCTTTTGAGCTTTGTTAACAGCTGAATCCAAGCTAAGAAGCTCAACAGAATGCCTACCTTAACATACTCGTACCATCTGAGAAACTGTGGAGGAGACGACATAGTACGATCGTTCAACAGCTAAGAGCACTGCCGGTGGTTGTGATGGCGCTGGTGGTGACTCTCTAGGCGATGGGACTGACGCGCTGATTCAGACAGAGGGCGTCGAAGACAGCGCCAATCGTCAGTCCGCAAATATGCGTGGGTGACGGTAACGGCCGACATACGTGTGTATTTATATATACATATATATGTATATACATATATATACATATATATATATGAACTATGTACACAAATTTCGGTAAGATAAATGGCAACAAAAGAAACTGCATGCGGTCTTATGAAAGAAGAGAGAACAAAATAGACGATGATGATCAGATACGGTCAATAAAGATGAAGATGACGGTAGTCAGAAGACGGACAACGTTACGGTGAACTGCGATGGTATGTAACGATGCAATGAGTTATCTCAAACATTACTTTCTAACTTTGAACTGGAACAAAACGCCAGTGAAACAGTTTCGGACGGGAAAAAACCAGAGAATGCCATATTAGTGAACAAAAACGAACACCACTGAACAATGTCTATGCTTTTCTATCCCGAAATCACATAACTGAACACTTAAAAAAGAAAACGCTATGGATTACGTTTATGGAGAAGCGAATGGATTATTGAAGAGCGCCAAATGCTGTGATCGATTCACTGACTTAACCTTTCGCTTCACTATCACTATTTTAACCTTTATATTTACTGCCTATTCTTTTTAACAGCAGAGTATATTGCGAAATATAACTTCTATAATGCTGAGATATTTGCAAAACTCCGGACCGCAGGTATCTATGATGGGGAACGAACGCGCTATTGTCCTTTCCGCGGAGTAACGCGTTCACCACCACACCATGCGGGGGTCTTTCTTTTCGTCTGTCTTTCAGCTAGTTCTATCGATCTTTCGCCATCAGCAATCACCCGTCAACGGAATTGATCTGTGGAGCCCAAATTGGCATTGAACCCATTTAAGCTGACGCTATAGATATAATCACAATCTTAACCTTTTTATTTTCTGCCTATTAGTTTTGCAAATATCTCAGCATTATAGAAGTATATTTCGCAAAATACCATGCCGTTAGAAAGAATAGGCAGTAAATAAAAAGATTAAAATTGTGACTATAACTATCGCCTCAGCTTAACTGGGTTCAATGCCAATTTGCGCTTCCTAGATCAATCCCAATGACGGGTGTTTGCTGATGGCAAAAGATGGATAGAACTAGCTGAGAGACAGGCGAAACGAACGACCCGCATGGTGCGGTGGTGAATGCGTTACTCCTCGGAAAGGGCAATAGTGTGTTCGTTCCCCATAGCAGAAGCCTGCGGTCCGGAATTTTACAAATATATCAGCATTATAGAAACTATCACTATTTTTTAGACTGTATAATTGATAATAAACCAGAAAAGTTCCAATGCGAGAAGCATTCTTCTTTTGCTGCTCGTTTTTCCGCAAAAGAAAAGGAAGAGAAGGCAATGTATATGAGTTACACTCCATTTTGACGACCTCAACGACTCATTTGTCAACTGATCTCAGCTTTAAAAACTAGAGAAGACGTTGTAAAAGCGATGAACGAGCCAGAATTGTAACGTTTTTAGGTGTTATCAATAGACATGAACATTTTTCACTAGTCGTACTAAAAAAGAATGAGTCATTTAGTACAGAATCTGTTCAGTCATGCAGAAGAAAAAACTAGTTTCCGCTAGGATTCTGAGAAAAGAAACAGCCTTTCAACTAGTTCAATTGCTCTGATTTACAATGAAAACAAATTGGTTTCTTAGACTTCACCCATGGTGCAATGGTGAACAAGTCGAACTTAATGGTTCTCTGATAACAGAAACAACCTTGAACGTGTACGTTGAACGTTCGATGAAAATGCAGAAGCACATCAAGAAAGAGTAAAACAGAAGAAAGAGAGCAGCATGGACCGCACCCGAGCCACTCAAAGAAGACAACGACCAACGACTGATTGATTAGTGGACCCAAAACTCCGCGCTCACGTTCCCAACTCAAGAGTTCTCCTGCTCCCAGAGCTCTGTTATCAGGCAGAGGCGTGGGCTCACACTTCAACCACGTCATTAAATCTGCGCACCACCAAGAGAACACTTGAGCAATATGTTGCGAAATATAATCAGCACTCGAAACGTCTAGCTTGTACAATTCAGATAACCGAAACCTCTCCCATCTTCGCGATCCTGGAGCATATACCTCAATAGCGGAACTCTGATAAGTCGGCCACATCACATAATAAGCCGAATAAATAATAGATGGACGAAAAGAAGAGTGGAGTGGAAACCAAGAAGATGGAAGCGTCCTCTTGGAAGACCATCCAAATGACGGACGGACGTGTTTGTAGCCAACGTCAACCATCTGAACTCGAAAACGGCGATTTCAGGAATAGGGAAGGCGCCTCGCGGACGTCATAGTGTTCGATGCAGACCATCACCATGGACGACGATTACGCGAGAAAGAAATTAATGGAAACTTTGTTGGATCCCGCACGACCAGTGAAGACGGACCATCAAAGTAGTTAAATAAGATTTAAAGTCGCCGCTACGATAATGCTGTGTGTGTGTGTGTAAGCATTCCTGTATTAAACTACAAGCAACAATTTTGATCTTCCTCGTGATAATTCCCGATAAAATGTTTTCTAAGCACGTACAACTCTTGTTTTACTTATTATAATTATATGGGAACAAAACGGAGAATCTATGCAGGTGTTCTTACCTCAGAAATAACAATCTTAACCGTTTTATTTACTGCTTCCTATTTTTAATGGCAGGGTATTATGTGAAATATAACTTCGACTAGGCTGAGATATTTGCAAAGATCGATAGAACTAGCTGAGAGACAGGCGAAACGAAGGAACCGCATGGTGTGATGGTGAATCCGTTACTCCACGAAAAGGGCAATAAAGGGTTCGTTCCCCACCGCAGACACCTGCGGTCCGGAGTTTTGCAAACATCTCAACATCGTTGAACTCAGAAATAATCCTCATTCTTGCCCAAATAAACATCATCCCGTCCAGAAATTCGCTATAGGACGACAATGAAGGTGTGAATGTGGGAAGCTCGTATGTTAATGTTCGGCTTACGAATGATGTGAAAACTTTAGCATGGAAAGCTTGTTTTCATTTAATATCCACGTACTTTGATTGAATTGAACTGAATGGTTCGATTAAATTCGACTGTTCTGACAAATTAAATTTTTCTATGATGAACATCTTTATGGTGTGGAATAAGAATAAAAGCTAAAATATATTATGAAGATATTTTTTTAGATTATTCAGCTAACAGAAGGTTGATAGAATAAGATTTTGTCGGCTATGCTTTCGACATTTTCACCTTCTTCTTCAGAACCGAATTGGTCTGAGCAGGCAGCACTGTTCGAATGAAGAATCTCGCTCGGTGTTCTCTTACTCTCTTCTCTCTTATAGCTCGGATGTTGACCCATCAACATTATTCAATATGACCACCTTTTTTTTGCGGACAATACGTCTCACAGTTGTTTTAAGATATTGTCACTTACATGTCACCTAATGAAAACAGACTTCCACTGTAAAGCCGAAGACGTCGAAACGTTAGCCGACTAAAGCTTTTTGTACTAACGCTGTGTTACCTTAATAATCGAATTAGGTATTAATTATTTTTGCCGGAGTTAAATGGAAGTCGGTTTTTATGAGATGCCATATGAAGCCCTATTACCAACTTTCTTAAACCGAATAACTCAACACATGAAGAAACTTCTCATTATTTTGTTCACAGCCTTTTTCACTCGAATAAAGCTTGTGGTTGGCTTGTTTCATCTTTTTCGGTTTGTTTCATCTCAGTTTTAAGTTCATAACAACTACTAAGCTTCCCCTAAGTCGACCACCTACCTACACGATGGGCGGACATGACGGTAACTAAAATCAGTCATCTCAAACCACCACTATGGACAACGATTTCGAGACAAAGCAACGAATGTAAAATGTGCTGTGGTCCACACATGTCATGAAGATAGGTCGTCGAAGTACCCAAGTAAGGAACTAACTACCACTAGGACTTTTCAAATGACATATAACATCTCTATTGAACAATCACGCCACTTCCTGCCTAATAAATAAAATAAACTAATAAATAAACATCGAATTAATTGAATAAATAAAGAGTATACAAATAAGCCACTATAAAGAGAAAACAAATTTCATTTCACTTCCTCAACAAACTTTCAATGATGCTGAGAAACAGGCGAAACGAAGAACTCGCATGATGTAGTGGTGAACGTGTTACTCCCCGGAAAGGACAATAGCGCGTTCGTTCCCCACTGCAGACACCTGCGGTCCGGTGTTTTGCAAATACCTCAGCATCATTGAAAATTATATTTCGCAACATATACCCTGCCATTAAAAAGCGTAGGCGGTAAATAATAGGGTGAAATTCCTCAATAAACTTTCTGTAAGAGAAAAGAGAAGTTTTGGTTTCTAAAAGAAGGCAGACATCATCTATCTAGATGGTTAGCGCAGTCGGATCGCAATGTAAGTCTGTACAACTAATAAGCAATAAGTCGGCAAATCCATTCCAGTTTTGACAAAGAAAATTTCCAAGCAAGAAATTCAGTCGCACGCTCAAAAAACAGCTGGCGATGAGTAATCCACAACGACAAATCCGGTCGGCATTGTGAACGACGTGGTTGACAGCATTATTTATGGCATCGTAACCAGAGAGATTTATGATTACATCGATTTCTCATAAACGATTTCCACTCCTGGATATCTCATTGAAATCAAGAATTCATATACCACTCATCGATTGCTTTACATTGTTATGTGCTGTGGCGAATCAAGTTCTGAGGTTCCAAGAGTTTTTCCTTCTTTTCTATATAAGTCTTCGTTCAAAAATGTAACGCACATTGTGTAGAAACTCTCGTTACGCCATTTCAGGTTGCAAATACATTAGTTCCTCCCAATGATTTACCGCCTCTTCGTGGCTGGCAGGTGTTCTTGGGTGTCGGACTGCGATGTACAGCAGAGGATTCATCCTCCCGGCAGGATCTCCCAAGCTGAGAACGAGTCCGGCGTTTAAATCAGGAATTCCAGCTAAGAGTAAGCCAGTACCAGGATCCATCACCGTCCTTTTATCAAACTAGTCGCATAGTGGCAAATCTCCCACTGATCCACAAGAGGGCGACTACCTTTGGTGGTGAAGACCTGGGGCAGACTTTGGCCAGGCTGGCCTCGGGATTCCAGGGAACCAAAATGGTTTAGCCAGCAAGTCTCCGAAAATGGAAATTATGCTGGCGCCCGCACAACCAGTGTCGTCCAAGTATAAAGTTCAAGTAAGTAAGTAACACATTAGTTTACACCGTTTTATAAGCTCGAATATACTTTCAGCATAAACTTTTGATGTATGCGTTGTTGTTCTTGATGTAACGTGGGAGCTTATTTAGTGGATATATGGAAAATCAATGTAATATGGGATTGACTAGTCGGAACATCAATGCCACAAAATGGGAAAGGAGATCAAATCCTGTGAACAGACGAAATGTTCCATAAGGTTCTTTACGAAGATGACATCTTAGCCAAAAGCAGGTTATTGTTTAGGACGAAGAATTGAAGAGATTGGTTAAAAGACGCTGATGTTAGGCAATTCTGCGATAGGAAAAAAAAAACTAGTTTCTCACCACTGACTTTCACAAAATTAAAAATATCCCTAATTTTGCGCTATGGATATCTGTAAACATTTAGTTTACTAATTTCATGTTTGAGGAAGTTATTCTACAAGTCGAGTTATCAACGTTTTTTCGAGAAATTTCCTCACCATCTGGAAGTGAGGAACCTCAACAGAGAGGATGGAGGGAGGAGAAGGCGAATTTTATGGCAATGATAAAGGAAAATTTCGATAAAAAGAAAGATTCTAAGAAGCAAAGAGGACTAAAAAATTAGTATACGGTAAAAAAATAACATTCTTTGCTTTAGAGTGACACACTGAAAATACACAAACGAAAAATTGTATTGATTTTAGAAAACTCTTAACGTTCCATATGGTAACAGTAGATTTTTTATAAGGCCCGCTTAAGGCCCATCGAATGGATCTTTAAATGATCTGTGAATAAAATATTTTAATTAAAATTCCAGTTCTGGATTAATTCCAGAAAATCGAAAATGAACCACAGGGAAGGATGCCTCATTATCATGCGTGATACTGGGCAGTGTATAAACCTGTTATTTTGATGGGAGGGGCACATTACCCTTCCGTGTAAATTCTGTGCGGTTGGTCTCCACATAACATATTAAGTGGAAGCCTCCTAGAAAGCGGTGAATGTGGCAATGAAGCGATTCTGTGTTCATTGTGATAGAAATCTTAGTTTGGCGTTTTCCCTACTTGGTGATGAAGGTATATGGCCGAATAGATTGCTGTCAACTTGACCTTCCCAGCTCTGAGGCTCTGAGGGTAGCGAAGTCCGCCGAAACGTCAGCTTGTTCGTGAATAAAGAATAAAAATAACGCCTCGCGTTTGCTCAACAGGAATACGAAGAATTACTTGAATTGGATCTCTTTTCTTCTTAGAGTCATTAGCTATTTACATAAAAACTCCTGAAATCGCTGTATGCATTGATTTGTTAACATTATTCTAGCATGTTTAAGTAAATTCTGCATAAATCTCAACAGAATTCTTTTGCACCATACCTAGGAACAATTAAAAGCCAATCTCATGATTGTAAGTTATACATTTGAATCAAAAACCAAGCTCATTCGGACTTCTGCCCTGAGACATTTCCTTCAATGGAATCGAATTCCTCTCCCGAATTAAACTCATAGCCTCCTCATAGCTGTCTACAGTAGATTTTACCACATTCCATCTTGATCAAGGAATCATCGTCTTAGTAGCAACCTAGACTAGCGACAAGGTGGCAGGTGGTCCGCTTTCGCAGTGCCCTATGACTCCATAGTGATGACCTGAGAATCTATGTAGCAGACTTCTTGTGATTATGTGAATAGAAGAAACCTAACCGAAACTTCAATATATTACTAGTTAAAGGTAAACTATGTTGAGCTCAACAACTTTCACCGTAAATTCGGCTTACTCATCTACTTCGGTTTTGAAATGTTCATAAAATCGCACTCACGTATGACTTGTTGTCCGTCATCGAAGAAGCGGTTTACTCTAAAAGACAACGAATAGTGATCGACTTGAACAACAACAGGAAGCAACGTTCATTATAGCGAGAATTCATCAGGTGGATATGTTACGAATCAACAGACAAATAGCATTTTCCGTTTGCTCATTTGTTAATGGTCGATCATTCTGTACGAATGGAAAATTGCCACTCTCAGTCGACCACACTCTGACGTGCACCACTCGTCATTTCTATTGACTGAAGATGCTTTTTACGTTGTAGAACGCAAGAAATTTGTAGGAGGTTAGTTAGTTTCTGAGAAGAGACGACTACACATATTTCATCTTCTTATATGAAGACTTTGTCGTTCGAGATCTAAGCTGAACCAAACAGATGGGCATAAGACTATCTGAGAATATTACAATGTCGGACGAAGGACAAGAAAAAAAGAGACAGCAAGTCAGAGAATGACGGATTGAGAGAAGAAGAGGGAGAGAAAAAATGACCGTGATGCTTTCGTCGTAGACGTTCGAGACGCGTTAAAACACCATCGTAAATGAATTATTGAAAATGGTGGATATGAGAGATTTCTCGATAAACCCCTCAAACTCAACGCTAAAAGGTCACGTTAACGGAAGAAATATCCGGGAACTCTAACAAAGAAATGAACGATTATAACGAAAAAAAAGCACTGCGATAAAAAGGAAAAAACAGGCTAACGAATTCGTTTTGAATTCTCCAATCTCAGGCAAAAAAGTGGGAGCACTGGTGTTTTTCATGTAAGATTTTACGATGTCTCATCCGGTTAATCACTTTCAGAGGACGGGCCATGGAAAAGTCGATGCTAGTGCTAAGAATAGAGCCACTACTAAGAATTACTGTAGCCCAGGAATAACAAGCAGATGGATAAGGTTGAGATGTGATTGACTTCTGGACGAGAGAGTATGGCGTAGGCATGTATATGGGGAACTACCAAATTGAGCTGCTACACAGCCACCACTTTACCTTGCTTGTAATCAGTAAGTACCCAAGTATAAAGAGATTTGTAAGAACCACCTATCATTTTGATCCTGGAGACATTCTCAGACTAGTAATAATCAGTGTTGGTAATCTCAAGTGGGCGCACAGAGAATTTTCATAGAAGAACGTTGCAGCGGACGACAGAAATCGATAGAGAAAAGGAGCATGTCGACTTTCCAGTGCAACTCCGTAATGGCAACACAACTGTTCCAATCATCAGCATGTAATACCGTACAAAAAGGAAAACACCCTGTAATTCATAAAGAGGCAATTAGATCACGGAATGACAGATGTACTGGTTCTGTCGCTTACCGTTTCCTTGATAATTCTAATGGCCGCCAAAACCACATGATCCCTCATAGAAGTGAGAATGTCTGAATAGCATAGTTTACAAAAACCTCCTCCAATGGCACAATTAGACATGTTCAACAAAGAAACTCAGCCTCCTTTTTCAACGATTTTGAAAAAAGTTCTCCTAAATTGGCCACAAAGGAAATAAGAAGGACAAAATTGTCCTTGTGTTTGACGAATCAACAACAAGTGGTATGTGAAAAGATAACAGATATAGAAGCTTTACAGCTTTAAGTGCTACTAAAACATTTCGTACGCATTACGTCAGAAAGCCAGCGAAACCTTGCCATAAACTATCCTAAAAATGAAGTTTGGTTTTCTCTCATAACTCTGAAGGACGTCGGAGATGCAGGAAAAGATAAAATCGCCTTAAAGGACTTAATGAACGAAAAGCAACAGAAATGACACCTAAAGCAGCAACGAAGTTTCTTACTAGGTAGGATTTCTCTCAAAGTACTTTTGCACGAAAACTCGCAGAAAAGTAAACATGGTGAGGAAGAAAGAATACAGCATTGCTTAACCTTCAAAGTATACAGCATAGGTGAACTAAAACATGAAACTGAAAATGCTGATAAACAACAGATTAGCGAAGAAATTGCTTGCTCAGGTAATATCGACAAGGTCAGAATGGCCACTGAGATCAAGTAGGAATACACATCGATCATTGCCTCTATCGTGATGGCTTAAAATCCGGAAATTAGAAGGAAGTGGAAACGAAATGAACGAAAATACATCGGAAAACCTGGTGTTGACGACGACTGAAGCTGCAGTGGAGGCATATTTACACAGACTTCTAACGTCCTCTCACAATTCCAACCGACTCTGCACGGATTCCTACAACTGCTAGGATTCGCTGAAACCTCTCAAGGCCAGCCATAGTATAGTGGACGATGTTACTGGCGTCATTGGAGGACAAGGACACGCGTATATATTTCTTAGGACGATTTCTGTCAAATCTCCCGATTAGTCTCAACCATTTCGGCACATTACGCTATCAGGCATTTATCGTAGACAAAACATGATTGACTTAGTTTTCAACTGCTTCACTTTACTGCTTGTATCGTCGAAGAACGTGCGCTATAAATGCTTCTTTATGCCTTCACCACATTATACGAAGAGACAACCATAAGCGGATGAGATGAACACTATATAGGGGAAGTTGGGGCCAGGAATGCGTGAAGCAGGATCAATACCAATTGGCTAAAGAACAACACCAACAGAATGACTGTGTGAAGCAGTAGCTAATACAGTTAATGCTTTATTTCACCCCTAGATGCGATTATGGACTTAAGTCGATTATCTTCACAGATGACGATGCTTGAAAAAAGGAATGACTGAACAATGTGCCAAAACTTCTAAAATATTTTCGGATTCAATCTGAAGCTGTACATGAATAAGTAGGAAGGAGGAAAAAATGAAAGAGGATACGGAGGATGCAAATGAGAGGAGGAACAGTAGTAATGTAAGAACATAAAGTTATCATTGTTAGTAGAAAATCGCACCTCAAATGCCCTCATAAGCAAATTTCATAGCCAAGGAACAGGCTATTCAAATATTTTTGCTTAAAGGAATACAAAATATAACCGGATCGTAACCTTTTCAAACCAATTCCAAATGCCTATAACGTCAAGACGTAGATATACGGTGACATTGAGTTCAGTGTGAAACCGTTCTGAAAACGTGCTGAATGGAAATGTTCCATTCGAGAACACGACCTCGAGTCCAGCAATGCCGAAACTAATGCACCACACCAGCCGGTAGCGTTTTAATCGATTTCAAAACGTCCAGCAATAGAATGAGCTTAAACGGCTCGGAATATGTGTAATGAAGAGATGTGAGATGTAGTCACATCGTTCATTCGACTCCATTCGTAGCATCGTAGAGGCGATTGAGGCATATATGACATACACAAGGACTTATATGGGTGCTTAACAATGTGTCCGGTCGATGCATTTCTCTCTCAAGGCAAGTACGATAGGAACTTGTCGACTCTGAGGGAATGGAGTGCTTGGCTACATGACATAAGATCGGACAAAACAGCATGTGTATACTGCGGAATATCTAACACTCTGCTATATACACCCGTGAGAGGTCAGAAGAATAGAGAAGCTGTAAATTTCTCTTTGAATAGCTTCCTATGTTTGTTCAAATGCAAAGGTCAAAAGCTATTTCCTCTGACTAACAGATAGTTCCACACAATGAAATTTAGCCTAAACCGTCGCTTAACAAACAATAACTACTAGCGGATGAAATTACAGCAAAAATACAACTCTTTGGCACACTCGTTTCAAACCCAATATCTCCAGCGCTAAGCGAGTTAATTATAGCTCACATCGTTCAGAATTTCGTAAGCATTCTTGCTGCGTTCGGACATGCTGTAAATTTCACAGAGAGCAAGAACGACGGATATTTGTATAAAAAGTCGAAGTAGTAGATCAATTGACTGCAGAGCAGCGAACGAATCTCTTGGATTTTTTGCAGTGTAGGACAACAATTAAGATGAGATCGAGTTACGGTAGTGTTTCATGAATGGTACAAGGCTTTAGAGTGTGAAAGAAAAACGAGACAACCATTGAGAAGTAGCCTCATTGAGGACGCAAACCAGTCTGAACGGTTTCTTCACTTGAAACGATTATGTTATGACTCTCTACAAAACACTGAAGTAAACAAAAACTGACAAAGTTTCTCATTGACTCATAAATATCAAAACGTTTTTCTTTGTTGTAGCAAAAAACCTTGGCTCTACGATTTGGCTAAACATAGCACCCCGTTATAAAGGCATACTGTAACACCGTAGTGTTTTGATTGAGAGAGCTGTTTCAAAAATTCCGGCAACACAAGTGAAAGAGTATCGCAGTACGACTAGTCCCCGAATACATTCTCATACAGAAGGGCAGCAAGCGAGCAAGCAATAAGTCGGCTAGAGATCAGTCCGAAGAAAAATCCACTTCTACTAATAAACAAACGTCTCTCTTGAGATACTCAAGTGAATGCGATCAGCGGTTCAAGTGAGCAACCCAACATTTAGGACGTTTAGAAACGAAGGCAATCAGACTAGACTATCATCACACTACACTCTTTAACGAAAATATGTAGAGGACTTTCAAGCTGACTATAATGAATTGGAAAGAATGCTATGAAAGTGAATCAAGTGGTGACATAAAAGTTTCCTTTCAATCAATACTTTCTTGTGTTCAACAGAAGACAACCTAGAGTAGTGGGAATATAGTGGCTGTATAATCATAAAATCAAAAAGTAACCGAAATAGTGCTGATGATGACCAGTTGCTTCATCGTGGACTTCGAGAAAAGAGGCACTGGTTCCCTCAAAAAACGAGAACAAAACTATTATTTTCATCACAACACGAGAAGAAGAACACTGGTTCTCTTATCGATAGCAAGGCAGAAACTCTTTCTAAGGCACTTAGCTGGATTGTTTTTCGTTTTTTCTTCTGCTCTAAGGTCTCTACAGAATAACTTTCAAGTTTCTCAGCAGACTCCTCATCATTCTCCAAGAAAAAAAAACACTGTTTGGAACGCAAAGACGGCTAAAGTGCAGACTTGCTGATGAAGGTTTCGTTTTGAAAGAAAGGTTTGGCCAATTAAAAATTCATCATCGCTCTCTTCTGGATGAATGAGGATGAAATGAAAATCGTCACCGACGACAAGAATTGGGCCGTTTCCATGGAATATTGTAACCCCATTTTCTCCTCCTTTTTTATTACATTGAAGCAAATGCGATTTAATAATGAGCGCTTAAAAATCCTTTTATGGTCCCAGGATGATTCTACTGAAGCAAAATCAATTAAAGGATTTTATTCGATGTTGGCGATAGATACATCAACATCACTGAACAATGAATTTTAAGCAAACTCGATTAAACAATTTTAAGCAGAAAAAAGAACCTAACTTTCAAGAAGACAAACATTTTCATTTACTTTTTTCCTTAACTGGTCTGATCTGATGCTAGAGAAAATCCTAACGATATGGACGACCACTAAATCAACTTGATACTTGGCACTTGAATGGCCCGTCCTCACTGTGCGGGCCACAGCATAATCTGCATTTTTCGGAGATTTGTTGGCTAAGCCACTGTGGTTCCCTGAAATGCATGGAACATCGCAGTCCGACACCCAGGAAGATCTCCCAACCACGATGGCAGGGAGTAAACTGTTTGGTGGAATAAATCAACAGTGCCCAACAATACGGGAAAATTCCAAAACACGTTTTATACGACTATCAGTAAATCTATAATGATGATTAATGGTAAAGTTCACAGTTTCCACGGAATCCTCAAAGATATAAATGTGAGAAAAAATGAAAGTCAAAATAAAGTGAGGAAAACTAAATTGGATCGTCAATCACCCCTTGCAAAGAAATAATGATACCCAGGATCGACTTTCTATTAACCTCGGCATTGAATTATGAATTCGTCGTTTTCTCTCTTAGCAATCGCGAGGTTGTTAAAAAGCCTACGTTTACTTCCATACAATAACACACATACAACACAATCGTAGCTGACGTTTCGGCAGAATCGCCTTCTTCAGAGCCTGGAAGGAATAATGATAGTTCTCAGTTAACAATTCATAGGTACTTTTTAGGTTGAACAATCTAGAAAAGTCCACTTCGATTATGAACTGAGTTCTCTTTTAAAGAGAAAAACTATCTACTACAACTACTACCCACGCGACAATGAGCCACGATTCTATCGATTTTTACATTAAAAGCATTTCCGTTCCCCTCGATCGATGCTCATGTTCATTTAAAGTGACTACACCAAGAAATAGTTTTTCCAGATAAACTAGAATAGAACTGCTTCAGATTCTTAACTGTGGAACATTACAGGCATTAAGGACCGCTAGACGGATTGAAAGCGTCCATGAGAAGCTTTCCAGAGGGCATCCAGAAATGGACGGCGTAGAATCCACTCGAGAGCTATAAACTAGCAAATGCCGATTCCAACGACGACTGATGGAGAATAGAGACCGCCCATTCTTTGTTTCCATATTAACATAATTGATTGCTGCCCATTCTAGACATCGTAATAAAAACCTTGTTAAACGGAAAAGTAGTGATAAAGCTAAAAAGGATAAAACTCTCGACGTTCATCAACCCCCGAAGGATGCGCCATGCATTCGATTTCATTAAGCATCGTTGGATTTGACTTAATGCATATCTGGTGCTGCAGTCGTCAGCCATATGCTACTCTGAGCGGCTGTTCTTCCTCGATGGAAGACATGAAAAAAGCGGCTCTGAAGAAGGCGATTCTGCCGAAACGCCAGCTGCGGTTGTGTTGCATGTGTGTTATTCTATGAAAGTAAACGTATGCTGTTTAACAACCTGGCGATTGCTAAGAGAGAAAACGACGAATTCATAATTCAATGCCGAGTTTAATAGAAAGTCGATCCTGGGTACATATTAGCCTAGTCTGTAGTAAGGAAGATTCATCAAACTTTAACAAAACGTTGACCATTATTCTTGTTTTAGTATACAAACAACACTAGCTGGAATGTAAACCAGTCATTAAATCTTAAGGTAGGAGCAGGCTTTCCGACTAAGTTCCCATTTTCAACAACGCTCATATGTATATATAAGTGGACCATTTTTGCAATGGCTGTTTAATTTTTTACCCTTTATTATTATCCTTTATATATATATATATATATATATTCCTTTGGAAGAATGCACCCCAGCTAAACTGTTCATTCAAATCCTGTTGACGTCTGATGAATAAGAAAGACATAGAGCAACTAGTCAGTGGTGGGTTACAACTGTGAACAGACTGCTATGATTACTTGACAGAAACACTGCGAAGAAGTAAATGTTGTGGTACCCCACATGTAAAGTGATCATGCAGCCTTTATTACCCAACTCTCCTCAAATAGCTGTCTCCACCTCACTTGGAAAGCTTCGACTAGAAGCGTCGCTTTTTTCCGTCGCAAAATTCCATGCGTTCTGCCTCGAATGTCTCCATGGATTCCATGAATTCGTTGCCTAGCTTTCCCAATAATTTCATCAACAACTAGAAATATATGGAGAGTAATTTCGGATATACCTACTGCACATTAAGCGAAATCGCTCAATGGGGCAAATACAATGGTCTGAAAATGAACGCAAGGAGCAGATAACATGTAATAGTAGCGAAGAAATTTCCACTAGGCGAAGGGGAAACATGTTTAGACTTAAACAGAAATTCCATGATTCTACCGTAGTTCCTTTTTCGTTCTTCTCGTATCTAAGGACAGCTGCTACGAGTTGGTGGACGAGAACTCGCAGGCAATAATCCTAGGAATGCACAGTTACTAGTATTATTCCACTATAAGACTATGGTGAATTGGGAAAGATCAACCTGCTTAAGTCACAGTCAGTACGAGAGTTACATTTGGGCACCCAAAGAAGAAAACCCTATAAATCACGTAATAAAAGTGTTTTCAGTAGTCAAAGAGAGCCAAGACAACAAGAAGCCACACAAGAGAAATGAATCATCCGGCGGTGATGGTGAGTACCCCGAACACTTCGTAGAAAAGGGAGAGGCGTTGGCCAAACGATAAGTCAATATACCAATTGAAACTAAAATGCCAGTAGAAAAAATGAAACGCTCATAAATGTCGTCGAATAACCTTAGTCGAATTACCGTCGCCCTGTACGTCATCGCTCAAGCATCGCTTACTAGCGAACATCAAGCTGATCCTCCATATAAAAACAATCTCAAGTTGTTCCATATTAAGTAACTCAAGCATAGTTTACATTAAAGTACCTGCATAATTCTGGTAGTTTATTACGCAACCACTCTATTCTGAAAGGGTAATCGCTGGTTCAAAACTGGCTTGGAGTCCGGTTTTCGCAAATATCTCAGCATTATCGCGGTTGTATGTGACATAATACCCTGCTATGAAGTAAATAATGGACAGCAAATAAAAAGGTGTACTCCATTTTTATTACTAATTGGTAAAAACGACATAAAGAATAAAAGGATAAAGCTCTCAGCATTGATCAATCTCTGAGGGATGCATCATGCATTCGACTTCATTAAGCATTGTTGTAGGTGACTGAATGAATATCTGGTCTTTACAATGAATTATGGTGATCTATCGATGTATCAGTACAGTGTTGTTATTCTTTCTGACAAGCCTAGTAAGAAAGTGGAGACCTCGAAGTGATAGGAGAGCTTGGCGAGCCTGTGGCGAAGGGATCGATCCCAAATGTATTAGTGGGCGCCTCCGACCACTGTGCTACACTTGCCGTTATAAAGATGACGTATTGAGGAACATTATTTGCTAGACATTACATTTGACTAGTTGTGATATCAACGATCGACAAAGACTGATAGTCACTAGAACACTTTGTATTTTACATTTTCAGCATCGAAGAACCTATTATACCACTTAAGAGTAACCGCGTCATTAATCGATGGCTGGACACTGGTACCTTCATGCCTCGAAAAACTTACTCGTGGTTCCCAGGAGCCGAAATGTTGGTGTAGAATATTTGATCAACAGGTAAAGTACTCATCAAAGATTGGTTACGGTAAAGAGGGATAATATTGCAGAATTACTTACTTGATACTTGAATGGCCCGTCCTCATTAGTTGTGCGGGCCTCAGCATGATCTTCATTTTTCGGAGATTTACAAGTCAAGCCATTGTGGCTGCCTGGAATCCCGAGGTTAACCTGGCCAAAGTCTGCTCCGTCTTCACCACCACAGGCAGTGGCAGCCTTTGTGGATCAGAGGGAGATTTACCACCAAGGGACTTTGATACCAGAACGGTGGCGGATCCTGGTATTGGTTTACTCTTAGCTAGGCTTCCTTATGGAAACGCCGGACTCCTTCTAAGCTTGGGAAACTCTGCCAAAGAATGAATCCCCCGCCGTACATTACAGTTCAACACCCAAGAACACCTCCTAGGCACAATGAGGCGATAAACCGTTGAGATTGCAGAATTTGAGAAATATGTACATGCCACATGAATCACCAATGTAACTGCCATGTCATACGCCAGAGCAAACAACATGCATTAAAACAATTGTCATAGAAGGCCGTTTATTATCGCTCACTTCAACAAATGCATAGAAGGGCAACTTCCATAGATTTATAGCCCTGTAATAAATCATAACAATATTTTGTTTGAATGATCTGATCTCAAAACGCTTATTTGGTGTTAGATTTCACTGGGAATGGTTTTTTTTTGCCTTCACACGGTCGTACTTCTTGTTGCTGGTTAACTCTTAGGTGTTACCGTAAACGAGGAATAAGAAGATGTATGAAGATTGGTGAAGGTTCCAGAACGATGTATATTTCTAATACTTGTGTTCAAGGAGCTGATTACTTACGGTCTCAAAGACATCATGAACTACATGGCTATACTAGCCCCTTGGAGTATGCTTGGCAATTCCTATGTAGAAATCATAAAAAGGATAAAGCTCTTGGCGCTGATCAATTCCCCATCCCTGAGGAATGCGCCATGCATTCGATTTCATTAAGTATCGTTGGAGGTGATTGAATGCATATCTGGCCTTTACAATGACTCTCGGTGGCCTACCTATGTATCGAGCTAGTGCTGCTATCCTCTCAGACAAGCCTGGTACCAATTCGACCGACCATGGAGGGATGGAAGACTTGATGAGCCATGAGCGCTGAGACCGATTTCACGTGTGTGTCGCAGTGGCGCCTCCAACCACTGCGCCACACGCGCCATTTTTGAAAAGAACATATACACATTCTCTACTTACTTAACCGAAAATTCTACTAGATAGTATAGATTCATCAGAATGCTTGCTCTATTCACAAACAAGTCTACTTTAATATCAAACGAAAAGATGGAGAAGAAACAACAGCTCCAAAATTAGTTGTAATTCCTGATATAAAACATTTTATGAGTTTTTGAACGATCAATGCACATCCAAACGATAGAACTATTGCATAAATGAACAACATGAACAGACTCGCACAAACATTACTGAGTAAATATTGTGGCACCACGCTATACAGCCAGTTTCTATTGTTGAATACGAATGGAGTGGAGCAACGTATTCCACGAAATTGGTGCCCCCCCCCACCCCTTCCCCCGACGCCCACCACATTAAGAACATCTATTCGTGCATCTGCAGGGAACTAATGATGTATAAGGATTTCTGGTGTTCTTGTGAAGTTCAGTCTAAGTGGAAGCGTTTAGAAAAGTGCTGAAACGGAACTTAGCGCTATAGTTAGCCAAATCCTATCTCGTCGATCAACTTCGAAACCTATTCCTATTCATATCGATGACAACAATAAAGGTAAATAAAATTCATCTCAAACATTCCCGTGTGATGAAAGAACCTTGCTTTTCGTTGTCCGATGTGTATCATTTCATACGGAGACAAAATAAATGACTCGGAACAATTATGGCCTGCAAAAGTAGAATTCCGTCTTCAAGAGGAAACAAATGACAACTGTTTTCTATCAAACTGGTGATACAGAGTGGATTTGAAAAGTAACGACAAAAATAGAAAATCTATATTTCACATTTATAACAGAGTTTTCCTAGGATTTCATGTAGACCATTGAAAATAGTAAGAAGAAGATTGACGGTGTTGTTTGTGACACCTTACAAGACAGCAAATGGAATGAACTGCAAGATACCAAGAGTCACTTACCTGTACTATTAGTCATTTAGTCAGAGGAACAGACGAGAACAAAGGGAACATACTGAATAAAGATAATGCCATTGCCAAGGCCAATGGTCCCATGTAGAACCGGGACAGATTGGTGGCGTGGAACAAACTATTCACCGTTCTACCTTTTATTTTCTCCCTACTACAATTTTCACGGCAGGTTACTGAGCGAAATACAACCACAACGTTGCTGAGATATTTGCAACTCTGGACCGTAGGTGTCTATGGTGGGGAACGAACGCGCTGTTGTCCTTTCCGGGGAGTAACGCGTTTAGCACCACACCATGCGGGTCCTTCGTTTTGCCTGCCTCTCAGCTAATTCTATCGATCTTTTGCCATCAGCAATCACCCGTCAACGAGATTGATCTGGGGAGCCCACATCGGCAATGAACCCAATTAAGCTGAGGCTGTAGTTGAAATCACGATAAAATTAGCTGAGAGACAGGCAAAACGAAGGACACGCATGGTGTAGTAGTGAACGCGTTACTCCCCGGAAAGAACAATAGCGCGTTCGTTCACAAGCATAGACACCTGCGGTCCAGAGTTGCAAATATTTCAGCAACGTTGTGGTTGTATTGATCGTTCGTGTTCTAGTGCTAACTTTACCTGTACGGTCTAAATGAAATTAAGCGGTTCTTGTTTTATGCTACATTTCGCCGTTTAATACTAAGTTTTGTACCGTTTCCACTATCATTTATCCTTTGCTAATAAAGAGCTTCTAAAGTTTATAAAGAAGAAATACAGGAAGTGGCTAATCAAACGATGGTTGATGACGTCGATAACACAAACTTCGACACTGGATATTCGGCAAGCTTCTAGTTAGCTATTCAAGATCGGACATGTTCAGCGGAAACCAGCATGGCTTACAGTAGCTAGTCTTCTGTTAGTCATAAAACCACAACTAATGCAAGCTGAGGTGAATGGTAGAGCGGATTTTCACCAGTTAAACCTTTTAGGGTTAATTAAACTGAAAATTCACGGAAGGATATTTGCAGACAGAAGTGGCAAAGTAAAAGCTAAGTGCAAAAAAAGCGCCGTCTCTACGTTGATACGTTTGAGACCCTCACCCTAAGAAAAACCTATTCATTCGGTCTCATAGAAGAATATCGTCATGACACAGTGACCGCTTGGTTTAGTGAGATCGGTGACAAAAGAGATTTTCATTGTAAACTGTCATTTGCAATCAGTGGAGAACGAAGAACAGTCTAACAATGGATTTCCATGACTGTGGAACGAGATAATCTGATGGGAATTGCTATCATTTCAACGCTCACAGCTCAGATTAACCAGTAACAATGGAACAAAATTGTTCAGAGAAACCAACAGATGTTCAAATGGTTCACTTCAGCATTCTGTGATGAACACTATTTCTATCTGTCACATTCGTGCTGTTTTTACTACATCGAAAAACGATTACAATAAATACATTCTTCTAACTAAAGTCCTGACAAGGTTATAAGACCACAAGTAATGAATTGACAGAATATAGGACATGACTGAGAGCTACCGAATCAGTAATGCATAATTCAGTAATAGTATGTCCCATCTAAACTTTAAGCTAAGCCTGACGGGTAGATTGCCTACTTTTTTTAAGAAAAGAAAAAGGCCGTCCGAGGAAAAAACCATCTGGCTCAATCTACCTCCACCTAGGAGGGAACTTACACATGGCTTGCTTTTTGCACTGGACAGCGGCACAATGTGTGGGAACTGAGAAGCGTTGTAAAATTCTCAGAAGCGCCGACATCACAGATGTTCTCGTTGCATAGTAAAATAGGCCCCAAATGAAGTTTCTGCTTTTTGTTTCTCTCTACTCAACGATGACAAATGAACATGTGTCATACGGTCAGTAGACGACGGCTTTGTGGATAGAAGAAATGAGTAAAGTCGATGTTCGAGAGAGGTTGATCTGTAGCGCTGTGTGCTGACGGGTCTGCATAAAAACAACGCCGATTAAAAAACGAGTAGAAAGTGAAGGAACTCACCAGTAAAGCCAGATGCTTTTTGCCCATGTCGAAAGAGCTACTAATGAGCCAGATAGGTGTCAAGTGGGTCCGAAACGCTATCAGGCGATTGTTTTTGGAAGAATTAAACATTTCACAGCCAACATGATAAAGTGGAAAGGTTAGAAACCTTTCAAAATACATATGATCCACGAAGATAGACTGTTGGTTAGTCGCAGGTCCACGAAAGTACGTCTCCGAAGCAAAAATTGGGTTACAAACTGCTGCAGTTACCCACGTCTTGCTTGAAGGCAATCAATGCACTCTTTTATGATGTTCTACCCAAAGGAGTTAATCTTCATAATCAAATCAGTATAGATGATCTGCTAAAATTCTCCTATATAGTGTAGATACATTCCTCGGACTTCGAAATACAGTAGTGATGGAGCAACTTCTAATAGATAGACGATGCCACCAGTACAGCGTAATGTGACTTTTCTAAAGACTTCAATTTCGCTAAAGAACATCTTAAGCAAACTCTACACTAACAGATGAGTGTATCGTCCAACAAACATTAGCGAAACAACTACATTCTGGAACTGATTCTGGATTTCTCAGCTGCGGATATCACAAGAAAGGCCAGAGAGAGCTCTCTCCATTGCCGAATTGGGAACTACGGCCGTTTGAGAAAGCCGTCCAAAGAAAAAAAAATACGAAAGAAGAACCTGAAATTTCATCAGCTCCATTTCTTTTCACTTTTTCATACGGTATGGTCAAGTAAGCAATCAAATTGAAGGAACCACTCTACGGCTAACTATATAGAGAAATTCCTATGAGAATGTGACTACAGAGCTAGATAGATGCTCAATTCGGGAGTTTTTCAGTCCGTCATGAAAATAAAAGAGACTACAGTTGATTAGATCATTGAAACAAAAATAAAGGTAACAAACCGAAGAGAGCTATGCGAAATAGGATCAGGAGGATGCTTAGATTTTTGCAAAACTCAAACCAGATTCGAACAGTCGATTACCCTTTTCGGGGATCACGTGCTACCCACTGCACCACTGAGACCCTTGCCTTGCCTCCCTTTCACCGTGTTTTTACCATAAAAGGCGCCATTAGCAATCATTCGTCAACGCGTTGCGGATGGCACCATTTAGGGTGAAAAACTAGTTGAGAGAAAGGCAAAGCAACAAGAGCCTTAGTAGTGCAGTACTACATAACACGTCAGCTCCCGAAAAGGGTAATCACTGGTCCGAATCTGAACCCGAGTTTGAGTTCTGTAAATATCTCATCATCAACGTGGTTGCACTTCGTATAATACCCTGCCATAAGAAAAAAAAAATCAGCAGTAAATAAAAAGTCATACACTATGATTCCGAAACAAATTAGTAAGTTTTAAGGTAATCGAGTGGTTTGACATTTAGGCTGACCGAATAAATGACTATGGCAAAGATGGAAAATGCGAGTGCTAGAAATTTACGCTTGAAGCTACCCGAGTTCAGGAATGCGGTCGATCAGGAGGATGGGTCTGATAAGAGGTAGTGAGGTCACTTAGATTTCATTTCGACGATCGTACAAAGTAGATGTGACACTTTTCCAGTTCTGCTATATATATATATA